>LZPO01045954.1:0-19256 GCA_001675575.1 Neotoma lepida | reverse complement strand
GCATGCCTCAATAAAGGGCACTTAATCTCCCTGTGCGTAGACTTCTGTATCTATTACAGGGAATATAAGAGTGTCCCAAAGGCCAGAGTTTGGGGTTAAATGACCTGACCTGGGTAAAAGATTAGCCTTGTACCTGACTTATAGTAAACTGTCATAAAGGTTTTGTAGTGTTTGGAAGGAAGAATATGCATACTTTTGTAAAGATACATTATATAAGAATAATACTGAACAATCAGATCAAGTATATTATCCGTACCCATAACAACACAAACGAATTCAGTAGTGAAAAGAAGCCAGTAAAAAACAGAACACATCTACAGGAGCACACACAGAGACAAAATCAACTGATGGTAAGAGAAGTTGGGTGGCATGCTGCTGAGGGGTGGAGGCTGTCTAGGAGGACCCAGAGGGAAACTTTAGAGAAGTGAGACTGCTGTGCCATATAGCTTTGCAGTAGAAATCTGNGACCGTGCCATGCACATAAGCTGAGATGGGTGGTTCACAGTAGGCATTTAATAATACAGTAGGCACACGAAGTTCCTGAGCCCTTCCAATGCACCTCANGGGATGAAGGGATTTGATTTTTAAGTTTAAGGAACTTTAGTTCATTTAGTTCATTTAAATTTAAATATAAATATCAATGGCTGCTATCTTGGGAGGAACAGGTGCATCTGTCAGCAAGGGTGAAAGTTATATGGAAATATGCATAAAACCTCATAAGAGTATACTTACATTGTGTGTGATTTAGATAATTTTACTACCTGGGTTGACCTTCAAAATTAGGAGGACATGGCTAATTTACAGGCATTGCCTGATTGGTTCCTCAGAAACTCATGACAGTGTGGGGAAGAGAATGTTCATCACATCTGTGTTAGTGTCGTTTGAAGCTGCAAAGATCATATGATCTGGAAAGAGTCACACAGGTGTGAATGCAAGAGAGTCTGAGTTGGCTGAGAGTCTGTCCAAGTACTTCTGAGAAGTGGGAATAAGGTGATGAATGTGACCNGGTCCAATGATCTCATTCAGCAATTCAATCACCGAGTACAGCTGTTAGGTGATAAAAGCTGAATTCAAATGGCCTTCTGGACNGTGAGAAAGTTTTGGAGTCCATGGAACACATCGGGAATCTTTGCTCGTATTATCCTCTAGCCACTTCTTCAGNGTCCACTGCCTGTAATGACTCAGCTGGGGGACAAACCGTGTTTAATACTACTCCGTTACACANTTTCCATTACTATGGAGCATTGTGTTGCCCAACGTTTGAATCCTGCTTCTTCTTGGAGATCCTTGCACACTTTTTGTTGCAGACTTCGCTCTTTCAGGAATGAGGCAACAAAAGGATGATAGAAAAATATTCCAGAAGCATTGCAACTGAAAGAAAACTGGGANCATTTTGACCAAAACATCCTTGTTGTTCCACAAGAAAAGGTAACTCCATGCAATGAGCAGCTATCTGAAACTTCCACAGAACTATCATGGGGGTGGGGCAAAGGAAAACTTGAGAGAAATAGATTAAATTGACTGGTCTAGTTTTGAATTAGGTTTTCTTTTTCACATGAGTCTTGAGACCAACAGTAGCAATCATGAGAAACCAAGAAGAAAAAAATATGAGATTTAGAAATTCACTCAGTAAAATTAGCAGGTGGTATCAATAGTTCTTCATGAAATAGCATGCTGAATAGTTAGGAAACACATGCTGTTTCTAAAGCACAGTTATATAGTTCAGTTCCACACCCAGAGTGAGAAGTGAGCCTCACAATTAACAAATGATTGTTAGGGTCCAGTAAAATGAATGCCAATGCCTNGGGCTTTCAAGCTTAGAAATGTTAAGTAAAAGTGTTTCAGAGAATTAACTGCTCAAAAAGAACAGCAAAGAAATTTGAAAACTGTTTAAAAATTTAATAGAAATATTAACATAGCATAGTCANACTTAGCCACTAAAGACAAAGGAAGACTTAACAAAAGTTAGAACAACCCATAGTGTACAGAAGGAAGAAAGAAGGAAAGAAGATGAGTGAGCTGGACACTTAACTCGAGAGATTAAAAAGTCAGGTGAATAGTGAAGGATATAGAAACCTTAAAGTCAATGATANGAAGAGTACTGACAAATGATGAGCTAATTTTAACAGCAGCAGTAAACACACATAAAAACAGCAATATTCAGAGGTAAGGGCCAAGCAAATTTCTAAAATTCACCTTTGAAATTAAAATGAAGAAAGGAACACAGGTATGCCAGAGATGCACACAGACATATGCCTATGTGACGCATCGTGCACACATGTAGTCATCACACACATAGGTACACACTACATATGTAATACTATCTGCTAAATATTTAACAAATAACAGTAAANCTACAAAGCATGATGCCCATGAATACACATNATCCTGAATCTCAGGAAAAATAACTATTACTAAGATTGACTGAAGAAATTGAGAAATGAAACAGATACATAATCACTGAAGCTGTTGTCAAATGATCCCATCTGATGGATAAACAAGGAAACTGTGTCTCTGCATAGGGAAGTCAAATGCTGCAAACTTTGCTAAGTAGCATCCATTTGGCTAAACGATTGCCTAGACAAATAGTTACCTATGATAGGAGTGTAACTTAACTTATGATAGGACTGTGCAAGCTTCAGCTTGTGAAGCTAGAAAATTGTCAATGTTAAAACTTGATAACCGTGGTAAAAAATGTAATGATGGATAGACAAATTGATAGACCTAACAGCCATGCATTCCAAACAGGCTGAAAAAGAAAATTCGTCATCTCAGATGGTTCAGGAACAGTAATTAATAAACTTAACCCCTGAATCACAGTTTCTTCAGTATTTAGGGACATTAGAAACAGAAAGGAAATTTATTTATTACAATTTGGGAGTGTTGCTTTTTGAAGTCAGGTACAAGACAATGACATGCTCTGCCATGATTTTTGCTCTAAATTGAAGGGAGATGCAAACTGTAAATGCATTATAAGATTAAAAACAAAATTCAAATTCAGTATACACAGACTTTCAAGACAACTATTAATAGCAAATTACATGCTTTTTTCACATGGAAATTAAAACACACAGGCATAAAGAAGCAAAATAATGAATTGCATCTCCTAGATACAAAAAAATCAATGAAAATATGGCATTGGAATAAGCCAGAAAACAATAATTAAGAAATGCAATAAAAGTGAAAAATATCATTTCTAATAGTAACAAATGCAGTGANGGATGCAGAAATTAGATACAATAAAAGCNTGGTGGTATGTGTATAAATAACATGTAAAACTCTATTCACAGACATAAAAGAAAGCCCAGATAAGGAAGTATATTATGTCATGGATGAGAAATTTTGTGAATTTTATAAATTAAACTGTAAATTCAGTATAATGCCAATCCCAATCACAGCAAGCCATTTCACAAAAACAAAATACAAATTTATCTGAAAATCCACATAGGAGAGGAAAGGAAAGGGACCAATGGATATATTTATATAAAAAGAACAATGTACAGGTCCTTCCCTGTGTGATATCAATACATTATACAGCTATGACAACTAAAAGCAGTGGGTTACCAGAAGGGAGGTTGATGAATAGTCATGAGAAANAAAGCAAGGACTTTGCTCTTCATACAGGGAAGCTTGCCTCACAACAGGGCTTTTATGAGGCAGTGGGGCAGAGATTAACTCTAGGAAGGAGACAGAAGCAGTTAGCTAGCCTCGTGAGGACACACCACAAATCTCATGGTTAAAGACCAGGAGTGACAGGCACAGGTTTAAAAAATGTAGAAGAAGACAGAAGAGCATCATTAACACATCAGGGTAGTGGAAGACACCATCNGTAATTTCACAAGAAGCATAAGGTAGAAAATGTAGCCATCAAATGAAAATACTGAAATTAGAATGATTCTCATCACAAAAATTAAAAGGGGTAGACTAGAAAGTATTTTCAGATGACAAAGACCTATTCACCTTAAAATTTTTGATAATTGTCATTAATTATAGAGAATCTTTGCCAATCAGTTAAAGAAAGAAACAGGAAAAGCAATTTATCAGAAAAATGTGTGAAAGCTATACATCAGGAAAGTGACATGAAAAAGAAATCTTAATGTAAGAAAAATGTTTAAGCTCATTAGAAATCTCTGACATTCAAATTAAATCTGCATTAAAGTTATAATTTCAAATGCTAATGATTGGCAAAATATAAATTGTCTGATATGTGTTATCAAGAATGTAGGAAAGTAGAAGTTTTATACAAGCTAGTAGATATGTGTAAGTAATAAAGTTTAAAAATCACAGGACAATTCTAGATGCTAGCATGAATATGAAGCAAAATATTCAAATGGGGAGGAAACAATATTTTTACCATAATGAGTGATAAAATCAGCATAAATGACTAGCTATGTTATTTAATATTGTATTTGTAAAAAATGGGATATATACCACAAATAATTGTATTTGTTATGATTAGGATAGAAACAATAAGTGTATATTATTATATTAAGTTTATTATATGGTTATAACATTCATATTGAAAATAAAGCAATGCTTAGAATGGATTTTTTTGTTTTCAATAATTTTTAGACTCATTTGTTTTCTTTTATCTGTACATGTGTTTTGACTGCATGTATATATTTCAGCCACGTGCATGCCTAGTGCCCACAGAGGCCAGAGGAGGGCATCACATGCCCTGGAACTTGAATTACAGGCTTTTGCAAGCTGCCATATGGGTGTGGGGAAATGAAACTAGGACCTCTGGAATGTTCTTAACTGCTTAGCCATCTCTCCAGGCCATACATTAAATTTTTAAATGCATAATTGCATAAAGGAAGTAGATGGAACAATATAAAAGTAAAGTTACAATAATGTGATGCACTCAGAATGATACTTAGAAGTCTTGGTACACTTTGTAGGACTTCCAAGCAGATTCTGAGCATCCCAGAAAATTACACTTACAACACACACACACACACACACACACACACACACACACACACAAACACAAACACACACAAACACTCACAAACACACACACACACACAAACACACACACAATGGTTATGATCAATAAATGTCAAAAAACCTAAATTAACTATAATTCTGATGCTGGCTCCTGAAACATTGGCCTGGAACAATGTTCCCACTCTGTGACCTATAAGAGGCATCAACAGTGCCGCCACTACATATTCTATGTAATAAGAGTGAATTGCTGCAGAGTTAGTATTGAAAATAGCATATATGTAAGTAGGCAGCATAGGCTTTATAACCTATTTGTGTGTCAGTATCCCTACTTCATCTATAAAGCAGCTGGGGGACCATGCAGTTAAGTACATCATCTTAATGTTACAATGATGAGGTGGAAATATCATGAATAGATCTTGAGTAGCCTGGCTTCCNACTACCCTGTGTTACGTCATCCTATAAAATCAAGAGGAGGAAAGCAGCGTCATGCTCCCCAGGTGAAGATGCCCAAGTCTGATTTCTCCAGCAGTTACATGCATAGAACAGCTCATTACTTGAAACAGTGCTCATTACTCCTGTCCATGCATGGACCTCTAGCTAGACTGAGTGAGAGAACCATAGATATTTTCCACAGGGAACTGATGGTGCCTCATATTTTTCAAATATTTCGAGGCAAAACCTGAAACTTAATCTCTGTATTTTAAAATATCTTATTCTGGAAAGGAGTGAAAAAATAGCCTACTTTCAGAAGCCAATCCTGGAATCCACATTTTCACCATTGGGCATCCTTCTTCTTGGAAGATTGCCAATACCATTGGTAGACAGGACACTATAACCACTTGTGTTTACACTCATGAGAACTGTCACTGTGACGTGCAACAATCCCCTAGCTGTTCTGCCAGCTTCCATGCTCATTCTTGGAATCCTCTACACATGCCTGAGCAGTAACAGATATCCTTCAGGACATGAATCTCAACCTGTCACTCATATGCTCTATCCCTTATAGTAGCTTCACTTCACAATGGAGCGAGACCTCAGGATATCANGATCACCACTGTGGACTGCTGCATTCTGGCCTTCAGTGAGATTTCCTATCTCAACAACTATATTTCTCCCTTTTTCTTTCTCGACTCCATTCCCACACTTTGCTTGCTATAGGACCTGTTTCAACCATGGAAGTTCTGCTTTGTGAGATCCTCTCAGACACACATGTCTAGATCCTCAGTCCTCCTCATTCTTTACCTACCTACCATGACACCACCACCCTGCATCCTGGTGTCTACGAAGGGGTTCATATGGTTAATGAGCAATGATATCAAACAGAATGAAATCTCCATGAATGNAAAAACTTCTCCATTTTGATCTCTCTTTGGTCCCCACTATCTAATTTGTGTCCGAAAGAGAGTTGGTATTCAGTGTCTGTGAGTGTGCAGAATAAAACAGGATAGAAGACAGANGGAAAGGCCATTTAGTTTTTACAAATGTAGTATTTGGATATTGTTGTAGCAATGTCCATATTCTGAAACTCAATGTCCTCATGGGTTTCTGTCTTGATGTCATGAAAACCAATGGTTTGTGTCCAGTACAAAGGACCAACATTGAAAAGATCAGAAACAAGTGATCCAAGGCTCCTCATTAACTCCTTGAGGATAAGCTGGTAAGAGACAAGTACATCCAGTGTAGAATAGAATCAGTGGACAAGGATCTGGATCTCTGGTGTCAGAAAAAGAATGGGAGAACCTATCCCACCCACCCACCCACTCAAGCACTACAGTCTTCACCATTACAATCTAATCAACAAGAACACCAAGAAGAAGGAAGATGGGAGTCAAAGTATTAGGCCCTATCTTGCCCACACAGAGCAGCATAGACCTTGTTATGTCACCACACACACACACACACACACACACATACACACACACACACACACACACACACACACACACAGATACTGCAGACAGAGTTCTTCAGCCCATCACACATTGAGGCTAGCTCTGGATTTAGAACACTATGCCTCTAGCCTAATACACTCCTATTTTCTTTCCTCTTTTTATGTTTAGTGGTAGATGCGACAGACACACCTTCAGAATTGTAATCGAGATAATTGTTAATTGTACACAATGTTTGTAGTCAACATCATACATAATTAGTGCATTTCTTAATGTATCCAACCAATATTCACTAAGAGTTGCTATATGCAAAGAAATAGTCATAGGGCTAGGCACAGTATATATATATATATATATATACATATATATATATATATAAATACACCTAAACTTCTGGTTCTCAGGGAGCTCGCTTTCTATTACAGGATGTGTAAGACTATATGTATATACACATACTTATACATACAAGCATGCATATGTAATGATATGTCTTCCTTTATGTATTTTCCAAAACTATGTACATAAGATCAATATATAACATAATCTGGAGAAAAGTGACCCAGTTTATTGCCATTTTCATTTGCCATGTATTAAAGAGGAAGGATGAGGCAATATTATACTATGTTCGAGTACAATGTCCTACTACAAATTGATACCTGCCATTTGTAGTAAGGATGGGATCAGTGCCATTCTCAGGCTCCTGAGANGGCTCTCTTCTTTCCCTTTTGAGTGCTCTTCCTTATTCTGTAGCTCCCATCCTTCCCTCAACAAATAAAAATTCATCATGAGGACATCAGGCCTTCTCTGTCTGCTACAATCAATTTCTGAGCCAAGGAATGGAAATGGTACCNTGCTGCCTCANACTCAAATCCCAGCCCCAGGTTTCTCTTCACACCCTGGGGTGTCTGCCTTGATCTGTTGACAAATCTGCATTTAGCAACTTACTGGATTGGACTCCTGTCCCTTTGTTTTGTTATCTCCTTCCTTCATATATTTCCTTCTATTTTGCCCTTTCAGTTGAAAGTCATAACATGTGGNAAGTGGATGGTCCCTCAGAGAACACTAAGTCTCCTTTAACAGAAATCTAAGTTCAGGGCAGGGTGTCATTCAAGTGGCTGATCTGCAACAGAGCTTTAAATAATACACAAGGCAGTCCAATGGGAGGTCAATACTGTGGTGCCTTCTGTGAGAGCTTGCAAGCTCCGTGGTTCTCATTTGCATCCTAGCAGTGGTCCTTCATCAATCTTTTTCTCTCCACCCTTATTCTGGCTAAAACTTTCTAAGAAGAAAAATCTGAGTATAGAACTCCGTAGTTTTTATTTTCCAATGACTCCCTCGTACCTTCCTGACAAAATCCAAGGTCCCCATCTTCCACCCCACTCGGCCGTTCCCCTTATTCCTCCCAATTTGCTCTTCCCACAGCTCTTAAACTTGTCATTCCTCTTCTGTTGCCAAAAGAGATCTTTGCCCAACCCCCATTCCTATCCCTGGATAAACTGATGAATGTATCTTCAAGATTCAGGTCACATGCCCTCTCCTGGGGGAAGTCCTCTCTGGCACCCTCAGCACATTCCAATGTTATTTCCTGAGTGAGGGTGGAATGACTTTTCATAGCTATATGCCAGCACCCCGACAGCAATCAATAACTGATGGTTTACTATATACTGAGCACTGTTCAAAACATCTTNTGAAACAGTCTCATTTAATTACTGCAGCAATTTCCAAGCAGATATGCTTATGTGAATGTTTAGGAGATGGGAACCTAAGGTTCAGACAGGTCAAACACTTGCCTCAAATCTTCAAGCTGATGTGAGAGTAAAGATTGTACCTTGCCCGCACCCTCAAAAAGATGTCTTACCACTATGATTGTTTACTCGATTTTCTTTTTGAGATTTTATTTTTACTTTCAATTATGTGTGCATGGATTGTGCATGTGTGCAAAGGGGGTGACGGATCCTCTGGATCTGGAGTAATAGGAAGCTAGAGCAACCTAAGTGGACATTTGNAACATAACTCTAGTCCTCTGTAAGAACAGTATGTAGTTTTTATCACTAAGCTATCTCCTGAGTCCCCCANACCCAGATTTCTTACACCCAGCCCGGAACTTCTCTTAANTATTAATTACTCTNTAAGCCTCNTCACTTAACATAGGGATATGATTATATGGATGGGGTAGACATTTTGTAAATGACGATTGAATATGCAACTCCCCTTCTCTATTTTTTGTTTCCACATCCTATCATCCTGCAGAGCAGGTTGTGTAGTAAGTAGATACAAGACAGAGGCTCTGGGGTCAGACAGAGTTCCTTCACTTCTCTGCCATATCTTAGTGCTTGACTTGGTGTATCTCTCTGAGGTCCTGTTTATATAGATCTGTGAAATGAGCTCAGGATGATACAAACATGATAGCTGAATGAAGAAATCCACAAGGCGTGCATAGCATGATGCCAGGGACTCTGCAGATTGATGCATAGACGGATGGTTAGATGGCAGGCACATGGTACCTGTTACAAAGATCATTACTATTTTGTATGCTCCTTTGCTTGTGAGTTGCTTTCTTGCTCACTCTTACCTTAATCAAGAGGCAACTTCTCTGCAAGACTTCCTTGAGGTCTGTGAGTCCTGAGAGGTGAGCATGACTGCTCTGGCCCTGCTGGGCCTGGTTCCCTTCCTACCCATTCCATGCTGGTATCTTCCAGCTGTGAAATGGAGTCCCTGCTCTACTGGGCCCCAGGGCTGTCAGAGGGCTGCTAATTTCACAGTTCACAAGGCTGCTGTTTCCCCCTGATTAATGGGGTGCCAGCAGCCATGGGCAGGGTTGTGACACCAGCCACATGAGGTTTTCTCCCCTCTTCCCAGGCTTCCTGAGGAGGGAAGACTGGGCCAGGGTCATGCATATTTATGCAGAGCGAGAGAGAAATGATTTTGTACTGCATGCCTTCCAAAGAATAAATAAGATTTCACCCAGGTCCCATGCATTTTCCTCNGTGAGCTCAGCATGCTTCAGGGGTGGAGGGAACCGCACACACACTCANACTCACAGAATAATGAAAAACTGAAAACACTTTATATACCACTGATCAGAGCAGGGCTTCCTTGTGCCACGATGACCCAGGAGACATGGGAGATATTAAACCCTGGAGCACGAACAGGGTTATTTTGAAATTAATCCAGTTTCACCCTGTAACCCCAGGGGAATTAGAAGAGAGAGGTCCAAATTTAGCTGGGCTCTGCCAGCCTGCTTCTGCTTCTCTAAGTTACTGCTTTCACCAACACCCTCCTGCAAGTCCATTGCTGCCTTCTTCTCCTTGTAAAAGTAGAGGACTCACTTACCATGGCACCCCTCCCAAGAGGGCTGCAAGAATTGCTTTGCAGCCCCTATCCCCAGTTTACTCATGGACCTGTCTCAACTAAACATACAGGCTTTGCTGACTTCCCATGGGAGGCCTTACCCTTTTGGGGGAGGGGGAGGAGGAATGAGAGGGGGATCTGTGGTTGGTATGTAAAATATAAAAATATTATAAAAAAGCTTTCATCTCAGGAGAGTCTAGCCCTTCCAGGCCAGTTATACCACATCGTGCAAAGCTGCTCCACCTCAGTTCCCCTCCATATACAATAGAACTCTCTGACCCACAATCCCTGTATGCATTCCAGACACACTTGTCTGTTGGGCCATCAGATGGACTGATTCTCTGTTAAAGCCACTTCCCCTGGTTTAGTTTGATACCATATATCCTTCTGACTCCATCTTAAATCTCCCTCCTTCAGCAAGGCCCTCTTGAACAGCCAAAACCCAGATCAAGCACTCGCTGCCCTCACTAAGGTCACTCATCGAGGTGCCTTCCTGGATGCTCTGTGTTAATGGAATCAGTAAGTGCATGATGTGCTGGTTAAGGTCTCAAGACTCCAGTCTGANGTCCCTATTACAGGATAATGTCTCGGAGACAAAGGCCATGCCAGCCATGATCATTCCTCTTCTCTGAATCCTAATGACGATTTGTAAAGTGGGTGAATGAATGAATGAATGAATTGCTGACTATTTGTGAGAGCTAAATGAAGCAACAGAGTGCCTGATCTATTTGCAGAGGACTCAGTCTAAAAAAAGTAACAGTAATTGAACCTTTCTTATTTTCAATATGCACTCCTCAAAGCCTAGTGACACACATTAACTCATTTTGTCTTACAACAGATTGGGGATGCATGTTTTTAGTTTCCCTATTTAGAATTGAGGGCAGTGAGAAGCACAGACATTTTCGAATTTACCCTCCTGGTACTAAATATCAGCAGATTTGAAGAGCTGGCTTGGGCAGCCTTGTGTCAGAACCACACTCCGGACCAACAGTAGTATCTTGGTTTCGTCCCTTCTTCATGCTTGGATCTTCTGCAGCCTCAAGTTCCCTGGTTTAAGCCTGTCCATCTCATGAGATCTTTCCTAATCTACCAACCTTTCTCTTTTTCTTGTACAAAACAAACAAACAAAAACAAAAACAAACAAACAAACAAACAAACAAACAAACAAAACCACAGCCTTGTACCAAATCCCATGTAAGAATTGGGGTGGTAAAAATGAAGTCCTTACTGTAAGAAGACTCTGTCATTGTCTGGCCTTCCTACAAATGGAGACTTCATTTTCTGGTAATGGGAGAAAACAATACAGAAACTCTTCTCTGTGTCTTATAGGGGAACTGTAGACTTCAGGTATATATGAATACACAGGTGTATAAATAAATACACAGGTGTGCCTTCCCTCTTTAGGATGTCTACCTTTCCTTTTCTGAGAAACCTCCAAGTTAAGAGCTGGTAGAGTACATGGCAGCAGAGAGAAGGACCATCAAGTCATGTGCATGCTGAGAGCACAGGGCACTAGAGTGCCCTACTCTCACCCCAGGCATCAACTTCTCTTCCCTGAGGGAGAGTTGTGGTCTTCAAGGAGAACCATGGCCTTCACTGCCAAGGACACAGCTGCAGCCACATGGAGCCAAAGCAGGCAGCCTGTCTGTCCACTCTGAGGCTGCTTCCCCAAAGTGATGAACAGCGCCAATCAGGCGGCACTTAACATAATTATAATGAAGTGGATGCATCTGGTCTCTGAAGGCTTCATTCACCAAGGAAATGAGGAGGAAGTGATATCTCTCTCTGCTGACCTCCTTGTGGGACACTTACAAAACAGCCTTGGAGCCAGGAGGCTGTTGACACAGGCTGGGGACTGGATTCTGCCACTTANTAAAATGCTCAGATTGNTAGTTAAGATGCCCCTCTTCCCCTTTGCATCATTTCTGTGTAGGGAACTGAGTAGATAAGGTTTGCATGAAAGAAAGTCTCCTCTTACAGCCAGGGTTTCCTAAGAATATCTCTTCCCAAACATACCCCATTAGTCATGCCTGCCAGTCACATGGGGCTGAACTTCTGGTCCATGCCTCATGTATTTTAGCAACAGAGAAGGAAACAGAAAACTGCAGGTTTAGACCTGGAGGGGTCCAAGCTGCTCATCAGAGACACGAGAAGAGTAGGGCTCAGGAAAGGGATACGTTTTTCCCAGGACTGTACCAGATTCTCCAAATATTATGGCACAGGATCCTGAAAACAAAGCCTAGACAGTCTGTATTCTTGTTGAACCAGTTTCATAGATAAAAATTGGAGACCTAAAGAAGCCAATCAACTTATCCCTAGAACAAGGCACTCTGTGACGACAGCATTCATACCTGTACCTGCCCTCTCCCAAGTCTTTTTTAAATCCTACTACTGGCCAGTCTCAGAAAGCCCTACACTATGTTTGTGCTTTGGTTTTTAAACTAAAGTCTTTAAACATCCAGGCAAGCTACAAGTCAGTTAAATCCCCTTGTCTTTTCCATGCACTAGTGAAGTGNGACATATTGAAAGGAGACCTGTGGAGAATGCTTTTGTAAAATAAAGAACTGTTTAGAAAAATAATCTGTCACCACCCGATTTATCTATTTGCTAAGCTGAGCCTTTCACAAACCAGATTTTTCTGAGGCAGGGCACACCATCCCTGCTCTGAGCAGATGGACTCCTTGCTGTTCTGGACAGGATCTGANGCTTTAAGGGTCTGCTATAGCCACAGGTGCCTGCTTTAGTGAAGGCAGCTACAGGTACCTCATAGCCTACAGCACACCTTGCTGTGTGCCCCAAGACACTACAATCCCAGTAACATTGATGTGATCTGAGCAAAGTCACACAGCTTTCGATTAGCTTGTACATGGTGATGCAGCCTGGTGTGAGACTCTGTCCATCACAGTATCCTGTGTTTGACACGACAAATCCTTTCTTGAGACAGGCAGGGGTGTCTCACAGGGGTGGGGAGATCCAAGAACAGAGGTAGGAGATAAAAGCTGAGTGCACAGGTGGGCAGGCAGAGGCAGGTTATTTCCAGATCCATCTAAGAGAAGAACAGAGAAACACACACACACACACATATACACACACACACACAAACACACACACACATACATACACACACACACACACAATTCATCAGAGCTTCTTGAGACAGAAATAGTGTATACATTTTTGTCATATCCAAGCAATGGATCTTTCTTTTAGAAGGCTGACGTTATTTTTCAAATAAGCCTGTTCACTGTGTTTTTCCACAGTAAAGATGGCAGACTGTTGGTAAAAAATGACTCCAAAATCATATACACCTAGATAGAAATCCTGCCTCTAACAGCCTCCTGATCCTGGGCAGGAAACGGGAGCTCTTTCTGCTTCTGTTTCCTCCTCTGAACATGGGAGATTAGAGTTACTGACTACATCATTTCTTTTGATCACTTCATAAGTGATCAAGCATTGACAACAGTCTCAGGCTATCCAGAGTGCCTAATATCCCTCTTACAACTGAAAATAACCTCCATTATCTAAACTAAAGAATCGGGTTCTTTTAACCCTTAAAGAAGTTGAATTAAAACATCAGAGCGACCATTTGTAGATTCACTTGTTCAGCTCATCCACTCACTTCACTATTTACTTGTGATTTATCTTGTCACAGGCCATGTTCTAGACAATAAGCATCCAGCACTGAGAAAAATACATAGAATTCCTAAGGATAGAGACAACACACACACACATATGGACAGTGTGCCAAATGGTGGCAAAGTCAATGAAGATAAAGAAAGCAGCGCTGCATTCTGCCAAAAGCAACTTAGGGAAGGAAAGAGTTTATTTGCCTTACAATGCCAGGTCACATTTCATCATTGAGGGAAGTCAGGATAGGAACTCAAACATGAGCTTGAAGTAGGAANCACTGAAGAACACGACACTGCTTGGTGACTCTTTTTTCAGGCTCCTGCTTAAATAACTTTCTTATACAGCCCAACGCCACCTGCTGAGTGACGGGACCAACCACAGTGGGCCATGTCCTCTTATACCTATAATGATCAAGAGTATCTCCTACAGACATGCCCACAGAACAATCTGACCCGTCGAATTCCTCAGTTGAGGCTTTTCCTCTCAGATGACTTCAGGCTCTGTCAAATTGACAATTAAGATTAAGTAGGACAAGGGTAAAAGAGCATAGGAGGTGTTATGCATGTGTGTGCATGATCTTGGATACCGTTTTACTTTGGCAAAATACTGAGAGATGAATTCAGTGACAAGGTGACAAATGAAGGAAGGACTGGAGAGATAAACCATAAAGACGCCTGGGGAAAGCAAGAATGCCTAACACAAAGAACAGGAAGGAACACCTCCGAACAAACTCCCACTGATACTGGCAGCAGAATAACAGTGCTACATGAACCTTGGCATCTTTTCTCTGCATGGTATGCTACAGAATACAGAAGCATTTACCCTAATTGTGTATGACATCTGCATTCTTCTGAAATCCACATCTCCCTGTAGTGGCCTTGATACCTAGGTTTGGGGAATGTTTTTCTCAGTCTTAGCTGAATATACATTTTCTTCCAAATATTCTTTGCTCAGGGATAGAGTTGGCCAATGCATCTTTTACATTGAAGAAATTTGACAAACACTGTACTTACCCACTAGATATCATGTTTCAAAAATTTTAAATATATGACAGGAAGAATGGCTCAGTAGTTACAGCACTTACTAAACAAGCGTGAGAACCAGAGTTCAGATCCCTTGAAACCATATAAATGCCAGGTAGACATGGAAGCCTGCCCGTATCTCCAGTCTCAGAAGACAGAGACAGGGGATCCACATGGCAAGCTGGCTAGCAACACCAGTCATATCTGTGAGCTCTAGGTTTGATTGAGAGATCCTTCCTCAACAAATGAGGTAGAAGAGTGAGTGAGGCTGATTCCCTATGTCAACCTCAGAGATGCACATGCATGCATACATGCAGATGTGCACACACACACACACACACAGACACACACACAAGCACAACACACACAAAAGAAAAGGGAGAAAGGTAAAAATTAAATACAGCTTGTATGCAAACAAGAATAAGAATAAATTAAATATGTGGAGGTTGAGTTGTATCTGTGAGACTCTAGGGTGAAGTTGCTGTCCTCTGTTATCCCCAGTTCAATCAATCCCTCCCTTCTCAAGATTAAGCACACACTTAACTAATCTTCCTTCTTCATTTTGGCTTCAATTTCTTATCACATTAGTGAGAAATTGGTGTTTTCTTTTTCCATTGGTCCCCAATGCACTCATTGTGACAGTGGATACGCTTATTTCCCAGGCCTTTAAGACCTTGGCTCCAGTGTTAATATGACACAACTGGTTCCAGAGCTTTCTTCATTTTGCTTCTCCTTCATATCACTTAAGTCTTCCAGCACACTGATGCCGCAAGCTTTTGCTCCTGCTATTCCTACTCCTTAAAAGGGTCTTTCTTCAAGTCCCCAAGGTCTTATTTCTTCAAACTTTATAAACCCGCCTTCAAATAACACATCACCAGTAAAGTGAGGACTCTAGTCCTCTCCTTTAATTGCCTCCCATCCAAACTATCATTTGATAATACACATTTTCTTTTTCATTTATATATAGTTTTTTCACAGTAGAAAACATACTAGAGAGAGACTTGAAGCTGTTTTCCTCGCTGTTTTATCTTCAATGACCTAAACATTTCTTGATACATAGTAGGTGTTTAATTAGAATTGTTGATGAAGCAGGAAATGAACAAATATCTTCTTATTTAACAAGCATGCATGGTAATATAGTCTAATCACATATCAAGAACTTTAAAACATTCAGTCATTTGACCCAGTAATTCTTCCCCTGGGAATATACCCAGAAGAAAGCAAGTTTAAGCACAAACATAGTTGTTTCTATTGACTGAAAAATAGCAAACAAACAAACAAACAAAAAAGCAACTAAGTGTTCATTAATAAAAGATGAAGCAATGATGAGATGGAAATATAAATATGCTTATGTTTATGTTTATGATTGAAGTAAAAGAAATGCACGAAAAAATACAGAAAAGTAATGTGATAAATTGCTAAAAGATNTGTCCTTTTATTTTTAAGGTTTCTACAATGAATATGTGCAGAGCTTTTATGATTAGCAAATATCAGGAAAAATAAAGACACGTTTGTGGGCAGTGGAGTCGGTCTTCCACATTTCCAATGCAGAGGATGCAGGGGAGGCTGGTACAAGAGGCCAATTGGCCTCTGTAGGGGGCTGGGGCTTAGCATCCCTGGACTTTGGTGACAGGCAGCCCCCACAGGGCCATTTCCAGCTACTGCAGGGGAGGCCAGGACAGGAGGGTACAAGNCCCTGGTTGCTGGGAAATTGCTCTAGCCCTGATCAATCAGGGAACTGTCTTGAAGCCCCTGACATTTATCAAACCTCCTTCACCCTCATCTGTCACTGTGCGGTAGGGCTGCCTAGCCAGGCACACTCTAATCAAGTCAGCATGCCCGGAGGGTCCCCAGAGACAGAGAGCTAAGGGATGCAAAGGCAGTGTGCAAAGAGGGAGACAAAGCCACAGGAAGAGGATCCTGAGGGAGGAGGAAGGAAGAGCAGAGGCTCCAAGAGCATCCGTTTGTTTTGCTATCACAGCAATTAATGCTGGGAAGTGACATTTTAAGGGGTGCTGGTGACAGCTTTGGTGACATTCCTATTTGTGATTCCATGACAAANCTCTTTCTATATCTTATTTTAGCGAGTGTGGAGACAGCTGAGGCGGGCTGCCTGTAAGACTAAGCTCCTCTCTGTTTGACTCCACTTCTCTGCTTCTGCCCAGTCTAGCCATTTGCACACTGGGATAAGGACCTAAGGAGCATGAAGTNGTAAAGCCACTATCCAGGGTTTGCTCTAAGATGACCAACTTAACCAATCCATTCCTTGTGATGATTAACCGAGGGGAAAATGAGGTGCTGTCATTTTACATCTATCATCTACTCTGCTTGCCAATTGGGGAGCAATAACACAGGGTACAAAACAATACTGTGAATATTTTCCAGCCTGGTTAGGTCTAAGGAATGTGTTTTGAAGTGCAGGTCTTTCCCACTTTGTTTCCCTAGCAGCTCAACAAAGGAAACAGAATGACAACAGATTAAGCTACAATTTTGCAGGCTCAAATTAGAAAGGATTATTTAAATTATGTCTAATCCCCAGACCCATTTTGCCATCCCTGACCAGTGGCCACATGCTTTTATTTGAATGCATCCATAGATGAGATTATCACAATTAAGACTCAAGGGAGGGCAATGAAGATATGGTAAGCATTTTGTCAGATGATAGTCAGGCTACTGCAGGGATACAGAGAGTAGCGAACATGAACTTTAGTGATGTGACCACAAAATACTATGTCACAGGTGAGTGACTTACTTTCTCTGAGCAGGAGTAAAATTGTGTCTCAAAAATGCCAATAATAGAGTTTATCAAGTCACTCAAATTTATGAAGCTATTCTGTAAAATGTGAAAGAGTTCAGGCCAAGACCTCTAATTGAACTCAGTGGGTCACACACACACAAAGAAGGTGGGAAAGATGGGTTTCGGGGGGAGGCAGAAGGGGATAAGGGACACAAGTGGCGTGAAAGTGATGAAGATCCATTATATGAATATATGAAACTGTCAACAACAAAAGACAGGAACTGTGTCTGTCTTCTACCTTTCTAAGTGCCTAGGGGAAGGCCATTTTCTATGTTCTTTGTTGTTCTACAGTGACACACAGGTGACCATCAACATGGATTAAGATGAATGAGTAACTGAGTTAGGAAGAAGAGATGTGCTCGAAGAGAAGACGCGGGTGTTGTAAGCTCATCTCCCTGTCTGGTTGACCATGCCTGTGCAGATGGCTCGGGCAGGAGTCAGGGTGATGCNAGGTGCATCTTAAGTCCGAGGGGCACTTTAAAATGTTGAATTGGAAAGGTACTTTAAAAGACAGGCAGAAAGTCAATTGAATGTAGTGAAGTCAGGATAGTTTTGTGTTAAGAAAATTCTTTTTGTTCCTTCCTCCAAAGAGGTCTCCCTTCTGTTTGGATGACACACAATATTCCATACGCTCTCTTGTTTCCCTTCCTAACAAGAAGGAAAAAGGGGGAATGTGGGAAGAGAATGGAGGAGGAGAAGCATAAAACATGATGCTATATATGTACGAAAATGTCACAGTGAGACCCATTTCTTTGTATGCTAACCCAAAACATTATTTTAGAATTTTCATTCCAAACTTTTCTTCTTAGGCTGGAGAATCTTTCTGAAATAGCTTATTGAGTATACGTAACATAGCCCTACTATAAGTAATGCACTTCTGCATACTCTGCCCTCTAGGTACCCCAGCATAGTCTTGACAAGTACTTTATGCATTGTCTGGCATTCAGGAATAGTTTCCTAGGCTTTCTGTTACCTTCTCTGGAAGTTAGAAAGGGATATGGTTTCAGTTGGGTNGTGTTTTTTCATGAAGGGAGTTAGAGGTGATGGAGTTTGGGAGGTTGAAGATAGAGTGTCCTAGGATAATAAGATCAAGTTTGTGCAAAAGGTCCCTTGGGTGGACAGATTGATGTATTTCAAGATATTGAGACTTAGGAATGAGTGATAGGCACAGCCAGCTGACCACACAGAAGAATGATAATAATGATAATAATAAAAGACACAAAGCCCTGTAGTCTACAGTCAGAAAAGAGTAGCAGTTTTAAAGAGTCNAGAAAACGCCATTTTGGTAAGAGTATGGAGGATGATGGTCAGATGAGATGTCTGGAACTGATTTGATTGTGGAGAAAAGTAATCACTGCAGAGTGGCTGCTGTGTGAAGCACAGACAAGAAGAGAGTCACCACAGAAGAAGTAAGGCCAGAAGGGAAAAATGTGAGGCTGAGGTGTCTGTGGAACAGCAGTATGAGAAATATGGTGTGGTGATTATATTATGTCCCCCAAAATATTGTGTACCTTAATAAAACTTATTTGGGGTCAGAGAACAGAACAGCCACTAGATTAAACATAGAGGTTAGGCAGTGGTAGCACATGCCTTTAATCCTAGCATTCCCGAGGCAGA
>LZPO01045953.1:0-19273 GCA_001675575.1 Neotoma lepida | reverse complement strand
GAGATATATATATATATATATATATATATATATATATCTCAAAGCCTACTTGTAATGATTTATCCTTTCAATGTCACAAGATCTACAATGGCTTAGGAGACAAACTTCCAGGCATGTCTTGTGAGAGAATTTTTAGCCTTAGTTAACTGAGGTGGAAGACGCAGCCTAAATATGAGCATCATCATCCTATGGTCTGAATTCCAGAATTGAAGCAAAAGAAAAAAGCAAAGTGAGCTACAGCACCAATTTCTCTCTGCTTCCTAACTGTGAATACAGTGATATTCTCACCATGTTAGAACAGATCCTCCAGTTATGAATCAGAGTAAGCACTTAGGTCTTTAAATTCTGTTGTCCAATATTTTGTCCACAGAAATGAAAGAAATAATTGGTATAATTCTTTTCATTTTATTGCAGTGAATAATGAACTATTATCATAGAAGGAAATACTACTGTTTGTGAGTAATAAAATGTCCACAAAATTAATAATAATGAAATTTTTATTCTGGTAATAATATATATATATTACCTGGGAATCACTTAGAAGAGTGGTTCTCAACCTTCCTAATGCTGTGACCCTTCTATACAGCTTTTCATATTGTGGTGACCCCAACCATGAAATTATTTTCTTTGCTACTTTATAACTGTAATTTTGCTACCATTATGAATTGTTATTAAATATCAGTGTTTTCCAATGGTCTTAGGCAACCCCCATGAAAGACTTTTTTGAACCTCAAAGGGATCATGACCCACAGGTTGAACTCCACTGGCTTAGACATATAGTACTTGCTATTTGAGCATGAGGATCTTGGCTTAGATTTCAGAAACCACATAAAGCCAAGGTGTTAGCATGCATCTAAGCTTCCAGCTATTAGAAATGGGAAAATACACAGGAAGCATACTATGTACCCTGCAGAGCACTGATCTAGAGAGCCTTCATTAGAATGAAAAGGATGTAAGAACAATAAAGGTTCTTCTCTGACTTCCATATGCATATTGTGACATGCATGCACATTGACATCCCTACAGGCACACTCACATACACACTGCACAGGCACCATAAACATACACCATAAAAATATATATAATTAGCAGCTAGGCTCCTGCTAGCGTGGCACCTGAGAATGAGGAAGATTGATTTGGGCACTGATAGTGGAGGAGCCGAGGACTAAGCATCCACCATTTGAACTGAGAACCATAGTGCTTGAGATCTTCAGGACCTGTTCCTCCTCTTGTTGGCTGGTGGAGAAACAGAAAAGAAAAAAAAGAAAAGAAAGGAAAGAAAAGAAAAGAAAATGGCTGAATCAAATCACCAAGAAAAGCTCATCATTTGTGTTCTTAGTAAAGAAAATAAAAAAAGTATTTGAAGCCATGTTTGTGAAATAAAGGCAAATAGTGGAAACACTTTAAGGAAAGATTGAGAAACCAACAAATTACAAAGATGGAACAGTGTGGCCTTTGAAAGTCCAGGGTGTCTTAAGAGTACAATTGGAAATGCAAATGGAAAGCCATCAGAAAGAAAAGCTAGAATGGATCAAGGGAACCCCAGCATAATACAGCATGCCAACAAAAGAGCATTCAGGATTGGCCGACATAGACTACCTCTACTTTCACTGACCCTATTAAAGTTCAAAGAAGAGAAATATGCAGAAACAGAGGAAGCAAGAGGATTCCCACCCTTGTGGCTGAGGTTGGCTCCTTCACAAAATTTTAAGATAGGATGAGTTTCATGTAAAAAGAGCCACTACAATTACCTTGGAGTCATCCTTCCAAAAGATCAGTGTCTCCTATATTACATTGGAAGAGATAGGTATGAAACTCCAACAAGTAAACCACTATAATCATAGAGAGGTTTGTTTGTTGCAAGTTGATGATAGTCTACTAAAGACAACTATTCAGAGAGACTATTGAACTTTTAATAGTATAAGGGATTATACACTACCACCNAAAGAATATACTAAATGTGATTAATTATCACGGTCTCTGTGATGATTATCCATCAAGAAATTATAGTAATAGATAAGGATATCTTTGGAATGTTGACTACTTAGATCATCCAAGTGGTGTTTACTACAGAAGTTCCATGAGAATAATGATAATTGGTCCCAGTGCTCCTACCTGCAAAATGGATCTGCTATCTAGTGAAGGCAGTCAGTATGGTAATAATACCATCTTCTGTGATAGACAGAATGGAAGCCAAGACAAATCATTACTAAAGTAGTCACAATTGCCTTGGAATACAAGGAGGATTCCTCCTTGAATGGAAAGGAGGAATCCTTCACATATTCCCTACACCAATGCAACCCACAGAACACCAAGATGTGGTAATACTAGAGGTGATAATAAGATAAGCTAGTATGATAAATAGGGAGGCAGAAGAACATCATAGATAATAAGTAAAACTTTGGACCGAAATCACCAATAAAAAAATAGACATAATTCTATCATAACATCCCAAGGGTTAGAAGGAAAATATGTTTTGACATTTTAAGTTTCCTGTTAATTTCTCCTTACCCTTTATGTTTTGTGAGGGAAAACACAAAACATGTTTAATTTTTAAATTAGAATTGTTTCAGCAATGAAATGTTAAGTGCTTTATGTCCTGAGTTAAGCTAATACTGGAAGTTTCCAAATAAATATCATTCCTAAAAGGAAAAAAAGAATAGTACAAATTGAGATACATTCAAGAACATTGTAAAGTACTATCATACATTGTCATTTGTGCTCTCATTTCACATTCCACAGTGGAACTAGTTTACTTTCTGATTTCATTTTTCCGACTTAACCTAACAGAGTGAATAAGAATAGTTTTAGTACTTAGGGATCAGAGTAAGAGAAAGTTGAGCTGCAGTTAGATTCCAGAAAACGTTTATTTGAGTGGTTTTCCATTTAGTTTGGGTAAGAAAAGAAATGTATCTTCCAAACATCAAACATCAAGTCTTTTTTTCCTTTATTCCCAAAGGTATAATTAAAGAAGCCATGAAGATAAACAAAAATGGCATCTCTTTAACAGGTGTGTATCTTTTCTTTTAAATCTGATTTAAAAAACACCAGTTATTTTAAATGCTCACTAAATGCCCCAAATTACATCGAAGCATATTGATTTTTCATATGAAGTGTTTTTATTCTTCTCTCAAATCCCATTAAGTATTGTTTGTAGTTTAGTGACAAATTTCATGGACTATATGAACTATAAATTAGATAGAAGTCATGCCCTCATCTTCTACTTTTTTTGATCCACAATATAGAAATCAATACTTTTCCCCTATTAGAGATTCTGCAATAATGTTCTTTGCAAGTGAATGGTTGACTTGATAAATGGCTTAAACAACCCAATAATGAAAGTCATAGAAGGTTAAGTGGAACAAAGAGAATCAATATTGAAATATTGTATCAAAATATTGCAAGACACAGGAAAGATAGAACTTACTAATTTACCCAAAGGAAGCATTTATAAAGCTAATAAACCAGCTCTTTTTCAGATGGCAAAAATTAAGTTTTCTAGAATCACATTTGTTAAAGTATTATGTAAAATATCCAACTCTGATGATTTATTATAATTATTTATCAAATTTTTAATCATATTAAAGTATAGACTTCATCCCTAATTACTAACTTTTATAGTATATTTCTGGGACAGAAAAGTCATGAACAGTCCTATCCAGAGGTAAACCCTACAAAATATAATAAGACTGTTCTAGGAATATATGAACATCAGTAACACAATAGTGACATAAATATTATAGTGGTAAGTAACAGCTGTCAGATTGGCTTTAAGGCCTGCTTTCCAGGAAGGAACATATGACTGGTACTGTAAATCAGATATAGAAATAATAGATGGCAAACTCACAGGCTTCATGTCAATCTACTATTATTTTGCTAAATGAACATACTGTCAAACTGTAGTATATTTGTCCATAGTGTCAAAACTTCTATCGTTACCCTTAATGAAGCATTCAGTAATCTTTAGGGAAGCATTATTGTGTAGTAAACATGAGTTAATTTCCNAAAATTAAATCTAACCAAATTGACCATAATATTTGTCTGTGGGTCTATCATCAGTGTAGGAGAAATCTGTATCAGATACCTTCCCTTCATTTTTTTTTCTAAAAATATTTATTTTTATTGTACATGCATGAGTGTATTCTTTTTTCCCTTTTTCCTTTGTTTATTATTAAAAAGATTTTCCACTCCTTTTACATACCTACCTCAGGTCCCCCTCTCCTTCCTCCTCCCTCCACGCCAGCTCCCCCTCTCACCCCACCTCTCATTCCCACCTCCTCCAAGACAAGGTCTCCCATGGAGAGTCTCAGGAGCCTGGCACTGTCAGCCAAGGCAGGACAAAACTCTCCTCCCTGNGCCAAGACTTCACCAGGTGTCCCACCACAGGCACTGGGCTCCAAAATGTCAGCCCCTGCGCCAGGGACGGATCCGGTTCCCACTGCCTGGGGGCCCTCAAACACTTCAAGCCAAACAACTATCTCAAGCTTCCAGAGGGCCCAGATCAGCACAATGGGGGGGCTCCACAGTTATTGGTCCACAGTTCATGCATTTCCACCAGCCTGGCTGGCTTTATGATCTCGATGTCCCTTGTTCATAGAATCCCTCCTCTCTCTCGTCAGTTGGACTCCTGGAGCTCTGCCTGGTGCCCGGATATGAATCTCTGCATCTGCTTCCATCTGTCTATGGATGAGGGCTAATGGGGANCTTCTCAGTTATGGGTCCATAGTTCATGTGTCTCCACTAGTTTGGCTAGCCATCTCTGTACACCCTCATGATCTCATAGTCCCTTGCTCATAGAGGGCCCCCTGTCTCCCATCAATTGGGCTNCTGGAGCTCTGCCTGGTGCCCAGCCATGGATCTCCACATCTGTCTCCATCAGTCACTAGATGAGAGCTCCATAGTGGCAGTTAAGGTATTCATCCATGTGATCACTGGAGTAGGCCAGTTCAGGCATCCTATCAATTATTTTCAGTGGTCTAAGGTGGGTTCATCCCTGTGGACTCTCTGGGACTTCTCTAGTGCTCTGTTTCTACTAATTCCCATGATTTCTCCGTTTATCATGTTATCTCCTTCCTTACTCTTTCTTTCTGTCCCTGTTCCACCTAGAACCTCCCACTCCCTTACACTCTCATCCTCCAGCCCTTGACCCCCATTTCCTCTCCCTTGCTCCTAGTCAGCCCATGTAGATCTCATCCATTTCTCTCTCACTGGGTGATCCATGCATCTCTCCTAGGTTCCTCCCAGTAGCTGTGTGTTGCAGTCTGGTTATCATCTGCTTTACATCTAGTATCCACTTATGAGTGAGTACATACCATGTTTGACCTTCTGGGTCTTGGTTATCACACTCAGCATGATATTTTGTGGTGGTATTTTATCTGTGTCCCCCAATAAAATATATCTGAAAATCAGAGGAACAAGGTCAGCCATTAGCTTTGTGAAATTAGCACAGGCCCTTAATCCTATCACTTAACAAGCAGGTTCTGTTTGGATCCCTGTGAATTCTAGGTCACATTAGGAAGAGTTAAGCATGGAGACACATGCCTTTAACCCAACATCAACCATAAAATTCTGGAGGTCTACACAGACAGACAGAAAGTAACAGAAGTGGGCCATAGGAAAAAGTGATGTAGCTAGGCTGAAAGAGCCAATGGAAAAACAAAACAAAAAGGGATATAAAAGTGGAGGTATGAGGTGTGGAAGTCTCTCTCCATTTTGGAAGTGGCGGTGGCAGTCTAAAGTGAGTCTGGTAGCTGTTCCTAATTCCTCTGATCTCTGTCAGACTTTCACCCCATCTCTGCCTCTGCATTTTATTTAACAAGACTATTTAGAAAATCCGTCTTACATTTGGTGCCCAATGTGGGGCAAGGAATTCACACACAAAAAAGCCACTTACCTGTGGCCTTGCAGTCCCCAGCTCAGGCCAGAGCTGCACTTGGCCAGTTGTGGTAGCTCATGCTGGTAGGATTTCGTGAATGAAGCAGAGTCGGGAGGATCCTGAGTTAGAGGCCAGCCTGTGAGACTTGCTGAGGAAAAGCTATGACAGGGCTGGGGAGACCACAAACAGTGGTGGTAAGACCCTGGAGGTGGAGGCTGCTGCTTGGAGTTTCAGGCTGCTTCTCATTGTGTTGGTGACTGCAGTGACTCTGCTACTGGGGACAAAGAATTTACCTCTGCGGACAAAAGATTTACCAATGCTTGTTCAGAGAACAATTGCCAGGACCATCGTGTTACAAGAAAGCATCAACAAAGGTCAGTTTGGAGAAGTTTGGCAAGGTAAGTGGTGTGGAAAAATTGCAGTGAAGATATTCTCTTCTAGGGAAGAAAGTGTGTGGTTCCAAGAGACGGAAACTTATCAGACTGTGATTTTATGCCATGAAAACATGCTAGGATTTATAAGAGCAGACAACAAAGACAATGACACATGGACTCAGCTATGGCTGATGTCGGATTACCATAAGCATAGATTCCCTTTTGATTTTGCTCTGTCTATGGAAATCACTCTTGCCCATCTTCATATGGAGATTATTGGTACCCCAAAAAAAGCCAACTATTACTCACAGAGATTTAAAATAAAAAAAAAATCTTGGTAAATAAAAATGAAACCTGTTGTATTACAAACTTGAGACTGGCTGTATGACACAATTCTGCCACAGATACATTTTTCATTGCTCCAAACCACAGCGGAGATACAAAAAAAAAAAAATCTACAGTGAACCATGACCACTCCTAACAGTGACTTTCAAGTCTCCAAAAAGATGACAGAATCCCACAACCATAATTCCACACAAACTATGATAAAGCCATTAAGATAATTAACACCACTCAAAGACTTTGGACTACAAACTGCTCAGGACAATTTTAAGATAGCTACCGGAGATGATTCAGCCTGACAGACTACTCAAACAAGGACTTGAGACAAGCCCTGCACTTTCCCATTATACAAATACTGGACAAATGATACACCTAAGTCTCCCAGGACTTGACAATTAACCCAAATTTTTCTTTTCAAGATTTCTGAAAGATATCTTTGCCCCCAGACAACAAGGAGTAATTTTAAGAACACAACGTCCACATTCCCAAGAGGTGGGGTGGGTGGTTTTTTTGTCATTTAAGTTATGGATATTGTCATTGTTTATGATGGTTGGTTACAAGTTGTTAATTGTTAAGGGTCAAAAAAATGCTAAACAAAGGAGATTAGATTCAGGGTTCTTGTTAATAAAAAGATATAAAAAATGGTAGATCATTAAATCTACTCTAAAAAAGATATAAAAATGATGAAGGGTAGATCATTAAATCTACTCTAAAAAAGATATAAAAATGATAAATAAAAGGTAGATCATTAAATCTACTCTAAAAAAAGATAAAAATGATGGATAAAGGGTAGATCATTGAATCTACTCTGAAAAAAAAGATAAGATAAAAAGATTATTAAATCTACTTTTAAAAGACAACTACTAGTTTTAAATATTTTACATTGAATTGGACTTTTGTATATTACATAAAAATTTTGGACTTACCAAAATGGGATAAGTAATAAAATTTTTTGTCTGGATTTGTCAAATGTTAATGAACTGGACATTTTTAATATATATAATGGAGTTTTTTGTCTGAATCTGTAAAATATTAATGGACTTGACATTGTTAATGTAATTCTTGACTATATATTGTATATACTTATTGGATATAGTTTTTCTTGTATTAGTTGTAAGCTTTTTTATTATTTTAGACAAAAAATATAGTGATTATATTATGTCACCCAAAATATTGTGTACCCTAATAAAACTTATCTGGGGTCAGAAAACAGAACAGCCACTAGATAGACAAAGAGACAAAAAAATGGTGGCACACACACCGTTAATCCTAGCATTCCAAGGACAGAGATCCATCCAGATCTCTGTGAGTTCAAGGCTACAATGAAAACAGAGCCAGGTATGATGACACACACCTTTAATCCCAGCACTCAAAATCTCATGTCTTGCTTGAAAAAGACACATGCCTTTAATCCCAAAAAGTAATGACAGGAAACAAAAAGTTATATAAGGCATAAAAACCAAAAATAGAGGCCTCTTAAGCTTTCAGGCTTTCAGCAACAGTTTAGCTGAAAACCATTCCNGTGAGGACTCAAAAGCCTAGAGTGAGGAAACAAGATCAGCTGAAGAGTTGGTGACATGAGGTTGGCTGTGGTTTGTTCTGTCTCTCTGACCTTTCAGAATTTATCCCAATTCCTGGCCTGGTGTTTTCAATTAATATGACTGTTTAAGATTCATCTCTATAATATTTTCTAGTTCCATCCATTTGCCTGCAAATTTCATATGGTCATTGTTTTTCTCTGCTGAATAGTACACCATTGTGCATATGTACCACATTTTCTTGATCCATTCTTCAGTTGAGGAGCATCTAGGTTGTTTCCAGGTTTGGGCTATTATGAATAATGCTGCTATGAACATAGTTGAACATGTGTCCCTGTGGTATGATTGAGCATTTCTTGCGTATATGCCCAAGAGTGGAATAGCTGGGTGTTGAGGAAAATTGATTCCCAGTTTTCTAAGAAACCTACATACTGATTTCCAAAGTGGCTATACAAGATTGCACTCCCACCACCAGTGGAGGAGTGTTCCCCTTGTTCCACATCCTCTCCAATATAAGCTGTCCTCAGTGTTTTTGATCTTAGCCATTCTGATAGATGTAAGGTGGTATCTCAGAGTCATTTTGATTTGTGTTTCCCTAACGACTAAGGATGTTGAGCTGTACCTCAAATGTCTCTGGGCCATCTGAGATTCTTCCATTGAGAATTCTCTGTTTAGCTCTGTGGCCCATTTTCTGATTGGACTGTTAGATGTTTTGATATCTAGTTTTTTGAGTTCTTTATATATTTTGGAGATCAGCCCTTTGTCTGATGTGGGGTTAGTGAGACCTTTTCCCATTCTGTAGGCTGTCATTTTGTCTTACTAACCATGTCCTTTGCCTTACAAAAGCTTCTCAGCTTCAAGAGATCCCTTTAATTAATTATTGATGTCCGTGTCTGTGCTGGTGTTATATTTAGGAAGTGGTCTCCTGTGCCAACGCATTCAAGAGTATTTCCTACTTTCTCTTCTATCAAGTTGAGTGTAGCTAGATTTATGTTGAGGTCTTTGATCCACTTGGACTTGAGTTTTGTGCATGGTGACAGATATGGGTCTATTTGCAATCTTCTACATGCTGACACCCAGTTATGCCAGTACCATGTGTTGAAGATGCTTCCTTTTTTCCATTGTACAGTTTTAGCGTCTTTGTCAAAAATCAGGTGTTCATATACATGTGGATTAATGTCAGGGTCTTAAATTCGATTCCATTGGTCCACATGTCTGTTTTTATGCCAGTGCTAAGCTGTTTTTATTACTACAGCTTATTAATACAGCTTGAAGTCAGGAATCGTGGTGCCTCCAGAGGTTCCTTTATTGTACAGGGTTATTTTAGCTATCCTGGGTTTTTTGTTTTTTTCATGTGAAGTTGAGTACTATTCTTTCCAAGTCTGTGAAGAATTGTGTTGGAATTTTGATGGGGATTGCATTGCATTTGTAGATTGCTTTTGGTAAGATTGCCATTTTTACTATGTTAATCCTACCTAACCATGAGCATGGGAGATCTTTCCATTTTCTGAAAACTTCTTCAATTTCTTTCTTCAATGACTTAAAGTTCTTATCATACAGATCTTTCACTTGCTTAGTTAACGTTACCCTGAGGTACTTTATATTATTTGTGGCTATTGTAAAGGGTGATGTTTCTCTGATTTTTCTCTCAGCCCATTTATCATTTGTATATAGGAGGGCTACTTTTTTGAATTAATCTTGTATCCTGCCACCTTAGTGAAGGAGTTTATCAGCTGTAGGAGTTCCCTGGTAGAATTTTTGGGATCACTTAAGTATACTGTCATATCGTCTGTAAATAGTTAAAGTTTGACTTCTTCCTTTTCAATTTCTATCCCTTTGATCTCCTTTTGTTGNCTTATTGCTCTAGCTAGAACTTCAAGTACTATATTGAATAAATATGGGGAGAGTTGACAGCCTTGTCTTGTTACTGATTTCAGTGGAATTACTTTGAGTTTCTCTCCATTTAATTTGATAGTGGCTGTTGGCTTGCCTTTATTATGTTTATGTATGTTCTTTGTATTCCTGATCTCTCCAAAACCTTTATCATGAAGGGGTGTTGGATTTTGTCAAAGGCTTTTTCAGCATCTAATGAGATGTTCATGTGGTCTTTTTCTTTCCGTTTTTTATATGGTGTATTACATTGACAGACTTCTGTACATTGAACCATCCTTGCATCCCTGGGATGAAGCCTACTTGGTCATGGTGGATAATATTTTTGATGTGTTCTTAGATTCAGTTTGCTAATGTTTTATTGAGTATTTTTGCATCAATGTTCATGAGGGAGATTGGTCTGTAATTCTCTTTATTTGTTTCATCTTTGTGTGGTTTGGGTATCAGGGTGACTGTAGACTTANAAAGAGTTTGATAATGTTCCTTCTGTTCCTATTGTGTGGAACAATTTGAAGAGTATTGGAATTAGGTCTTCTTTGAAGATCTGGTAGAATTTTGCACTGAAGCCTTATGGTCTTGGGCTTTGTTTATTTTGGAGACTTTTAATGATTGTTTCTGTTTCCTTAGGGGTTATTGGTCTATTTAAATAGTTTATCTGGTCTTGTTTAAATTGGTATGTGGTACCTATCAAGAAAATTGTTCATTTCTTTCAGATTTTCCAATATTTTTGAATACAGGTTTTTGAAGTACGACCTAATGTTTCTCTGGATTTCCTTATTGTCTGTTGTTATGTCTCCCTTTTCATTTCTGATTGTGTTAATTTGAATGCTCTCTCTCTCTCTGCCGTTTGGTTAATTTGGAAAGGGGTTTGTCTGTCTTGTTGATTTTTTCAAAGAACCAACTCTTGGTTTCATTGATTCTTTTTATTGTTCTCTTTGTTTCTGTTTCATTGATTTGATTATTTCCTGTCACCTCTTCTTCCTGCATGAGTTTGCTTCTTTTTGTTCTAGTGCCTTCAGGTGTGCTGTTAAGTTACTGTTGTGTGATTTCTCCATCTTCTTTATGTGGGCATTTAGTGCTACAAATTTTCCTCTCAACAGTGCGTTCATTGTGTCCCATAAGTTTGCCTATGTTGTACTTTCATTTTCATTGCATTCTAGGAAATCTTTCATTTCTTTCTTTATTTCTTCTTTGACTCATTGGTGATTCATTTGGGCATCATTCAGTTTCCATGAGATTGTGGGCTTTCTGTAATTTTTGTTGTTGTTAAAATCTAACTTTAAGCCATGGTGATCTGATAAAATACAGGTGATTTTTCCATTTTTTTTTGTTCCTATTGAGATTTGCTTTGTGACTGAGCATGTGGTCAATTGTAGAGAAAGTTCCATGAGGAGCTGAGAAGAAGGTATACTCCTTGTTGTTAGGGTGGATTATTCTGTAGATACCTATTAAGTGCATTTGAGTCATGACTTCAATTAGGTTCCTTATTTCTCTGTTAAGTTTCAGTCAGGTAGATCTATCCAGTGGTGAGAGTGGGATGTTGAATTCTCCCACTACTAGTGTGTGGGGTTTGATGTGAGATTTAAGCATACTAATGTTTCTTTTATAAATGTGGGTGCCCTTGTATTTGGGGCATAAATATTCAGAATTGAGACTTCATCTTGGTGGATTTTCCCTGTGATAAATATGTAATGTCCTTCCTGATCTCTTTTGGTTAATTTTAGTTTGAAGTCTATTTTATTAGATATTAGGANAGCTACTCCAGCTTGTTTNTTAATTCCATTTGATTGGAAAGTCTTTTCCCAGCCTTGTACTCTGAGGTAGTGTCTGTCTTTGGAGAGAAGGTGTGTTTCTTGTATGCAGCAGAAGGATGGGTCCTGATTTCGTATCCATTCAGTTAGTTTGTGTCTTTTTGTAAGTAAATTGAGTCTAATAATATCAAGGGATATTAATGACCAGTGATTGTTGATTCCGATTATCTTTTGTTGGTCATGTGCGTGTATTTCCCTTCTTTGGGATTTACTGCTTTGTGATTATTTATTGCCTGTGTTTTTGTGCCTGTATCTGACTTCCGTTGGGTGGAATTTTCCTTCTAATGCTTTCTGTAAGGCTGGATTTGTGGTTAGGTATTGGTTAAATCTGGTTTTGTCTTGGAATGTCTTGTTCACTCCGTCTATGTTGATTGAGAGTTTTGCTGGGTATATTAGTCTAGTCTGGCATCCATGGTCTCTTAGTGTCTGCATAATGTCTGCCCAGGACCTTCTAGCTTTCATAGTCTCCATTGAGAAGTCAGGTGTTATTCTGATGGTTCTGCCTTTATAATTCACTTGGCCTTTTTCTTTTGCTGCTATTAATATTCTTTCTTTATTCTGTACATTTAGTGGTTTAATTATTATGTGGTGAGGGGACTTCTTTTGGGGTCTAGTCTATTTGGTGTCGTGTATGATTCTTGTAAGTTTATACGTATTTCCTTCTTTAAGTTAGGAAAATTTTCTTCTATGATTTTGTTGAATAAATTTTCTGTGCCTCAGAGTTGGTATTCTTCTCCTTCTTCTATCCTTATTTTTCTTAGGTTTCACTTTTTCATGGCACCCCAGATTTCCTGGACATTTTGTGTTATGACTTTTTTGGTTTAGGTATTTTCTTTACTGATGAATCTATTTCCTCTGTTGTNTCCTTTACCCCAGAGATTCTTTGTTCCATCTCTTGCATTCTGTTGGTTATGCTTATATCTATGGTTTCTGTTCATTTACTCAATTTTTCTATTTCCAACATTCCCTCTGTTTTTGTCTTTTTCACTGTTTCTATTTNCCTTTCCAGGTCTTGTACTGCTTTCTTCAACTGTCTAATTGCTTTTTCATAGTTTCCTTGAAACTTTCTTTAAGGCTTTCTTTAAGAGATTTATTGATTTCTTCCCATTTTTTGTTTGTCTTTTCCTCATTTTCTTTATTGATTTCTTCCAATTTTTTGATTTTTTTCTCTATTTCTTTAAGGGAGTTTTTCATTTCCTCTTTAAGGGAATTTTTCATTTCCTCTTTAAAGGCCTCTAGCATCTTGAAGAAGTTATTTTTAAGGTCACTTTCTTCTGTTTCTTCTACATTGTTTTGTTCATTTCTTACTGTTGTAGAAGGGCTAGGTTCTGAAGAAGTCATATTGTTCTTTATGTTGCTATATGCATTTTTGCACTGACGTCTACCCATCTCTTCCTCCAATAGGTGCAAGATGTGCCTATGTCTGAGTGAGCTGGTACTGGTTCAGTATATGCTTCCTGTATCTGTGTCTCTGGGGAAAACTCAGGGTCCATACTTAGCTCTTGGTCTAATTGGAGCTGGCAGATTCTATATCTCCAGCAGCTTTTCTTGATTCAATCCAAGCTGGCTGGTCCTGTGACTCNGGGAGCTACTCTTGGTCTTATCAGGGCTCGTTGTCCAGTGAGAGCTGGCAGATTCTGTGTTTCAGGAAGCCAATCTTGGCCAATGAGTTTCAGCAGATTTTGGGTCTCAGGGAACCACTGTTGGTCCAATGTGAACTGGTAGATTTCTAGTCTCAGGAATCCACTCTTTGTCCAATGAGAACTGATGGATTTCAAGTCTCAGGAAGCCACTCTTGGTCCAATGAGAGCTGATTTCGAGTCTCAGAAGCCTCTGTGGTCGCAGGGGGATGTCTAGAGGATGGGGCTTGGGTTTTGTAGATTGCAGGGTCCAATGGAGTCCTTTGGTGGGTGAGCTGGCCTGCAGAAATTTCCCCTGCTGGCTGGCAACTGGGGAGAGGGTTGAGGTTTTTATGGGACTGGTTTTGTCTCAGGACCTGGGTCCTAGAGGCAGAACTCCCTAGGTCAGGAAGTGTCACTCACCTCTTGTTCCAATGAGAGCTGATTTCGTGCCTCTGNGGTGGCAGGGGGATGGGTAGGGGATGCATCATGGGTTTTGCAGATTGCAAGGTCCATAGATTTCTTTGGTGGTGAGCCTGCCTGCAGAAATNTTCCCTGCTGTCTGGCACCTGGGGAGAGGGTTGGGAGTTTTCTGGGACTGGTTATGTCCCAGGACCTGGGTCCTGGAGGCAGGGCTCTCTAGGTCGGGAAGATTCACTNACATCTTTGTCCAATGAAAGCTGTTTTCGAGCCTGTGGGTTCTTAGGGGGATGGGTAGGGGATGCAGTGTGGGTTTTGTAGTTTGCAGGATCCAATGGAGTCCTTTGGTGGGTGAGTCTGCCCGCAGGAATTTTCCCATCCTGCAACTGGGGCTGAGAGGACACATACCTTCCCTTAAAGGCTCAGAAAAAAATTATGAATATAGAGCCAAAAGATTGTAAGAGCCATAAGTGAGAGGGGACCAGGAAAAAACAGTGAGCTCTGTATATGACATGACTTAAATATTCCTGAATTCAAAGCATTTGTGGCTACCTACATAAGACTCACATAAGGTCTACACAGTCATTTTCCCATCATGGATTGTGGATGACTTTATGTGGCTCTACACCTAGCTGAATGTTCTGAAGTTTTGGATACTGAAGAGAAATAATCAGTTTTTCTTAGAGATATGGTCCCTGGTAGATTGACAATGACAGTTTATGGTTCCACACCCATGAACATGAAGGCAGCACAAATGGGACTCCAAGTGGTATAAAAAAAGGACATGAAGATGACAGACAGTTGTGGGTCTATCAGGATTTAGAACAGTTCAGAAGTAAATATAATTGAAATACATTGTATGTATGTGTGAACATGTCAAAGAGTTAATAAAAATATTAAATATTTTTAAAGTCCTAATTCTTTAATTTCGGAAAATGCTTTAGCTTAGTGCTAAAAGTTGGAAAAGTATACTCTATGTAAGTACACATTTTTTTCTTAATTATACAGGAAGTTTAGATAATCTGAATTATTTTAAAGAATCTCAATACAAATGGAACACTATCATAAGATGCTTGACCTGATAATGCACTGTAAATTTAGAGATTTTATGGAAAACACATTTTTAAAATGTTTTCATATTTCTATTTATTTTACATAAGAAACATTTTACAAAACAAATGATACTTTACAACACCTGAAAATAAAATAAATAATTTAAAAATAGAACATAAATTATCTCATAGAATAGTAATGGTCAATTGTAAGCAACAATATTTTTGTTAGGACGCTAATATAGTTCCCCATTTGTTTACAAAATAAAAATGATCTATGCAGGTGGAAACTAACTGAATGTCAGGTTACTAACTGAAAGTTTTCATTCTCTTTATAAAAATAGCAATATACATGAAAGAATGAATTGGAATCATTAAGATTACCAGCTTTAACTTCCTTTACACCACACTCACCAGTGTCACATTAACATTCCTTTTTGAGGACAACACTATTCTGTTCTTTCTAAGGTAATTCAAGCTGTACAGGAAATAGCAGAGTTTGGACTCCCAGTGGAGAGTAAGTATATCTGTTTTTTTTTCTAGTATATTTTTATATATTTATTTATATTTAACCCACTTTAGTCCAAATATTATGCATAGCTATAAGAAAGTTATGTTAACATGATATGGAGAAATTGTGACTTTTACAAGAAATGCTACATCAAAGTTGCTTTTGTCCACATAAAGGCTGATGCCAGACCTGCTGGCCCAATTCTTTTCCTCTAAAAGAAAAGAGTAGAATGAAAACTGTATTGCTGAAAATCAAAACTGATTTATAACAGAAAATGCTTAGGGATGTAGACAAAAAAGTAACTAATTTAAATTATTCTGAAATAATATTTTTAACAATGGACCTGCCTCTAGTATATATTTTTTAAATTTATGTATTCAAAAATTTTTTTTTATTTTACATACCAATCACAGTTCCCCCTCCCTTCCCTTCTTCCACCCTCACCTCCCTCATCCCATACCAGAAGCTTACAGAACACCAAATTGAGTGGACTAGAAATTTATCTGTTTTCATTGATGCCTCTCTTGTTTGTGTCTCCTAATCAGTTTTCCCCTCTCTGCAAATCTGTATCTCCTTGAAGGCTACAGAGCAAGAAAAACAGTTTAAACAGAAGGCAAAAGGAATTGTTCAGTCACAAAGTAGATTCACAAACGGATACAGGTTATAAACAGACATTATAGTCCACTCCAAGATTCTGTTGTTGAAAAAATGACAGAGAACATGAGAGGAAATAAATGAATAGCCAGACAGTTTATTACATAGGCTACTACCAATAAAGAGTAGAAGAAACATTGGAAAACATGCTCTGCAACAATCCACTGAAGCATAGAAGCCCCAGTTCATCTTTTTGTTTATATTTGTAAGCTTTTTATTGTTTGAAATTTTCAAGGAGAGCTCACTTGTATTTCATGTTCAATCTTTACCTTGTTTTGACACAGTTAGATCATCAATGGTAGTCTCTTACTTATTGTTTACCCTGTTTGAATATATTGTCATTACCCCATTACCCTACACTTTTTGACAGAGAAATCAAAGTGTTCCACACATGATTTTAGTTCTTTAAAAGCATAAAATCTTCTTGATTAAGCAGCTTCTACATTCTATTTGTCTATTTTTTGTTACAAACTGTGACATTATTTAGTCTTACCTCATTTTTGACAGACTATGAAAAATAAAAGCAATTTTATACCATTGAAACTTTGATTTTCTTCAATACACAATATTTTTCATATCTTCATTGTATAAATTCATAAAGGGTAAACATGAAAAACATGCTTCAGTTAAATCTGGCCCAAATGTGCTGGTGGACCAGTAAAAACCTCATTAGAGATAATTTATATAACAGAAATTTTTGTAAAAACNGGTGGAACAATATTTTCCCTTTTAAGCATCCACTGACAAGCAGAGCCCTTATGTCATTCCCATTTTAAGGCTTTCCACCACAGAATTATTAAAGCTGACAGTGTTTTCTTCTATCCCATTATACAGATAGTAAAGCCTTTTGAGAGAAGTGAATCCCTGTGTATATGTGTGTGTGCATGTTGGTATGTGTGAAAGAGAGAGAATCATGTCAATATACATAAACACATATATGTATAATTTTTATACATAGAGGAGAAATGGCTTTCTTTAGGGAAATACATTTTGAAAATCTGTTTTATGGAGAATAGTTCCTACTTTAGGAAAAATGACTAGCAGCAGATGATCATAATATGTTTCAATTCTTTATATTAAAATACATCTGGATATGTACAGATCTGAGTAGGGGCTAAAATAGTACATTTTCCTACCCTTGCCAATGACTTTGACAAAAACACAGCCTTTGAGAACCTGGGAACCAAAGTATGCTGTGCCATGAATCTGCCTGCTCTGAAAAAATAACATCACAGTTCTTACATGGTGGGATCAATATTAATCACTGGATCTATGACATTGCATACTCTTGAAATCTATTGAGATACCCAGCATACAGGACATATAGAAAATATTAATGGTTGCTGTTGGCATTTCTTCTGGTCATGCTCTACCTGACCACTAAACTCATAATGCCCCAGCTCCATAAGCATACATTCCAGGGAATCAATAGTTGGGAGTTTTAAGGTATAGCAGTCTCATGTTGAAGTAAACACATTCTTAGCTTCTTTATTCCTGATCTTTTATATTGAGATAAAAGAGGTGGTCATGGATAGGGAAAACAGAGAGACTTGACTATAGTAGGGTAAATGAAGGGAAAGGAGGCAAATTGGAGTAATGAGCATTATTTGCTGACTAATTTTTAGGAAATTGAGGTAGGTGTTCCTTGTTTTTCAGTTCAATTAATTCATAAATATAGTTGATAAATAAAGGAAACATGATACCACATCTTAAATAAATTTTTGAGTTAATGAGGAAAAGGACTCAAATCACACCAGTAGCAACAAAAGAATTATTTGCATATGTTGGAATTATTGGCCAGATAATATTCTATTCAACGAACTATACTAAATACCCTCTCCAAATACATAACAAATTCCTTATTTATAAAAGTAAATTACCTTTTTCCACATCNAGTTGAGAACATAGTTTCATGAAAATCAGATTATCTATGAGTTTATGATTCAGTTTCTCAATTTTTCTCTTGATGTCAATCACTATCACTGTAAGAACTGACTTTGAGCAGAGTAACCCACAAACTTGGTCAAAATATCAGATAATAAATGTGATATGAGAATTATGCTGTTATTTAGATCTTTAACTGATTACAATTAGCTCATAAATAAATAATATATGTGACTGAAAAGAGAGTTTTGTCAATTAAATAATAGAGATGTATTCATCTATAGCACACATGAAATATGTTTTAGAAGAAGTTTCAATTATCTAAAAGTATATATGGATTTCTGTATTATGAAAAATCTTATGGCAGGGAGATGTTGTCATTAAGTGTTTGACTTATCGATAAAATTTTACCATATCTTCAACACAGAACCTTAATTCTCAGCATCTGAGAGTTTCAACTACTAATGACATCATTTAAGAAACATATGGTAAGGGGCTAGAAGTGGAACAAAGTATTTCCATTATTTCAGTTTTTCAGATTCACATCCTTTTCTCACATCAAATTCTCACACTATTCATGGGAAGCCTTTAGCAAATGCCCAAAATTTCTCAAGACATGCCCCCAAAGTGAATATCTCTCCTTATTCTTACTACATCTACTTCAAGTCACAATTATTTCAAACATAGGACATTGTGGTCCAAGTGGGAGGTACCATCCTAATTAGTCTTAAAAATAAGAACCCAGAGTCAGATATCAACGGTGAAAGCTGAAAGTTCAGAGAAGCAGAGCAGAAGCCATTAGAACCTTCTTATCTCTACGAATCCTCAGATCAAATGGGGGACTGAGATGTCTCCATCTGCCTTATATTCCTGTCTCCACCTGCCTAGTGCTGGGATTAAAGGCATGCACCACCACCACTGGCTCTATTTCTCTTTTAGACTGATTCAATCTTGCGTAGCCCACGGGCGCCTTGAACTCCTGATCTTCCTGCTTCTTCCTCCAAAGTGCTGGGATTAAAGATGTGTGCTACCATGCCTGGCCTCTATGGTTAACTAGTTGCTCCACCCTGTGATCTCCAGGCAAGCTTTGTTTGTCAGAACAAAAACAAAATATACAACACAATTGTTTGGTTTTCTTTCTCCAAGTCTTGATTTTCTGGAGTTTCAAAGATCATTTTGAAGTATAATGACAAATTCAACAAGAGGGAAATCATGTCTGGTCCTTGAAACTGAGCAAACTTTTCAGTGCTAGTGAAGTTATGGTTATTAGAGGAGTTTTTTCAAATTTACTAATCATGTCTGG
>LZPO01045951.1:0-19316 GCA_001675575.1 Neotoma lepida | reverse complement strand
ATGCAAGGAAACTTAGAAGAGAACACTGGTAAGTATAACACTTGCACTACAGACATGAATGCAAACGGATCTTCACATTGGAACACAGGATGCCTTACTCTCACAGAGCAACTGGTCAATTTAGGTATGCATAATGACCTTACCCTAATCAGAAAGAACAGTTAAGGTGTCCAGTGTTCTAGTATCTGGCTTCTTATTATTCACAAAAGAAGAGTAAGGAAAATCTTCCCATGTGGTCTCTAAATGTGATTTTTTAAAAATAAGTTCAAATAAGAAAAGCCAACATTCTCATGGATTTCAGGATTATTTGACCTTGATCAAGTCTAAAATATTTATTTGAAGTTAATAGTTTTCTCCACAGTATGATGCAAAACTTTGGATTGCAGACACATACTCATGCATCATTATATTATTTCCACTCATGATTTATATCCTCACAAGCAGCTGGCTACAGTTTAAAAAGAAAATTGCCCCGCTAGTTTTTTATAATCATCAGTTTTTCACCTGAAGCATTTTATGACAAACCATTTAACTGAATGATGAGCCCTGAGCTAAGAATTCTCTAGCAATAAAAAATGTTCTAATTGAAAGTTACTATATTTTAATTGCATAGATACTATATAAAATAATGTATATTAATCAGCTTCAGAGACATTGTAAAGTCTTCAAGTATGGATGCTTCAATATACACTCATGATGTGTGCTGCCTACTGTGAAAATACAAACATGCGCTAATGATGACAAACTATAAACAGTGGCAGAACTGGTCAAATCCAAGTTGTATTATAGCAATAGTCACTTATTAGATTTTACAGATGAGCTATAATAATTTGCAGCATGTAAAGAAAAGGATGGAAAGAGCTGGGTGAAGGATGTATAGAAAATATTCTCTATGTTAGAAACGTTTCCAATTTAAAATGGCCTCAAATGAAATTTATTAATAATGTGTGGTTAAAATGTATAAACTATAAGGAAATGTAACAGCATTGTGATANATTGATAGCTAAATATTCAAATGTTTTAAGAGTTTGGCTAAAATATACAACTATCATTCTCTCTTTCTCTCTTTCTCTCTCTCTCTTTCTCTCTCTTTCTCTTTATCCACCTGTCATCTATCTACCACCTACTTATTTACTTACTAAAAGCTACAGTTGGAAATTTACTAATGAGAACCACTGAAAGTCTGCTTAGATTTCTAAATCAGAGCACTTTTCACTCCATGTATATAATCACTTGCTTATATTTTACATAGGTAGTCACATATAGTGCCATCAATTCTTAAACATTTAACTGCAAAAATAGACATTTGTGCTGATTCTTAAATTTAGTATTGCTTAAATCTCTTTTGTACTGAACAACTTTCAAAATGAACATGATATTAGAGTAATAAAACAGACATTATATCCTTCAATAGGCAAGATAATAAAAGTAAGTCCAACGACTTTCCAAAAGTTCATAAATTTTGCTGATGAAATTTAATACAGTCTATCTTTGTTGGATTAATATTGATTTTATGTTGCTGTTTCCCTGGGGTTATTTATATAAGTAATAAAACTTCGAGAAGAATGAGCTGCGACTCACCTAAGAACTTCTTTATCCCTTGTCGCTTCTGAATGTTGCTGAGCTCTGTCTGGCAAGGTGGGTCTGAAATGACATTAAACACAATTCTTTAAGGATTTAGTTAAGCAAGCAATGTGCACCTGCCAAGCTATCAGCGTCACGTGAGATTTTTTATTTCATGAGAAAATGCATGCTATCCATTTGTTGTTATGGTATCACATGGATATGTATATGTGGATATACCATGATAAACGTGTGTAGAAATAGCCATGAATAAATACATGATAGAGTGTAACAATTTACCAAGTGCTAGCAATTGTAGTTTTTTCCTGATATTTCTTAGAATGACTGAATTTGACAAAGAATGAAAATACCATGGATACAGATGATGGAACATACTTTTTACATTTAAAAGGTCTTCAGTCTAGATCCAATTAATTGCTGACCAAAAAACTAACTCATCTCCCTCTCATTTAACATGTCATAGGATAATAAGAAATTATTTTTCATTATAAAATATTCTATATAAAGGATACTGCTTTTTTCTAGTTACATTGGGAATTTATCCATTTTGTTATTGTATAATGTTACTGATGTACTTTGGTCTTTCAAAGTTTTAGTTTCTTCAGAGGCTTCAAATGTGTAAGTTATTTAAAAAGAGAATATAATATGAACTGTAATAGGAGTCAAAAAATAATCTTAGAGTACTCAAACCAAAGTGTAAGTCTATATTTTGTGTGTTAACAATCGGTGATTCAAATGAGCACGTGTATGTGTAGAGAATTTGAATAGTCTAAATAGTTATAATACAATATATATTATTGAAATTTAGTACACTTGTTCAAAAGTGAATGCCATCAGAATAAATAAACAAGTTTTATCTTTGACATAAGTAGAGAATGAAAAGCATTATATCTGTCACAGGACACTAAAATATCAAAATAATTCTTATTCTTGTACACTATGAACTCTCAGGAAAAAGATAAAATATACAATATAATTCAAATAATTTTGAAATTGTTTAGTATGCCAACTGAAAAATAATTCAATCATTAAAAATCATAGTGGAAAGAAAGAATAAATAATGTGCTTAAGCTGTTCAGTACCTGAGATCAAAAATATTATATATTAAGGGGAGAAAAAGTAAATTATTTTCAAATATTAAGTAACCACTTTATTGTTGTAGTTCACTTTTAAGTTGATGTGTTTTAACTTTTCCTTACAATAAAGAATATAAATCAAGATACACTGATATGTCAAATAAAAATTTTAGTTTCATTGTCTTACTGACATGACATTAGCCAAGCTTTCAAATTTTATCAAAGAGGGTTCTTTAATGTGCTGTAAAGGAGAAATAGATTCCTTTTATTTTCATTAAATAAATGTGGAGATTTATGCTGATATGTACCAGAAATCCCAGCTACTTTTGAATGCTTTAAAAAAATATTTTTAACATAATTTTTCAAATTAAATTTTAATAATTTCAATTCAAATATATTTTCATACAATATTAAATATTCCTTTTCCAATTTTTAGACTGTCCTAACCACCATGCACCCTCAGACTCAATGAATTCAGTTTTATAGATTTTACATGTATGTTCATGTCTACGTAGTTTTCAATGCTCATCAATAAACATTGAAGACATAATATAACAAACAACAAAACCAAAATAGCAACTGTTAAAATACAAAAAAGTATGAACAAATACATTTTACTGATAATATACTTGAATTTACTATCTTAGTGTATTTACTATTTAAAGTACACTAGCTATTAATGACTAGAATGTCATTTTATGGAGTGTTTGCTTACATAGAATGCATATGTAATCAAGCCAGTAATGTGTATTCACAAGTGTGTGTCATTTAAAATATTTAATAAAGTAATTCAATATTAATTTTTTGCTTTCTTTTTTATTAAAATTTTTTAAAGAAAATATATTCTGATTATTTCCCTTCTTCCAGNCCCTCTCAGATACTCCCAACTTACCCACTGACCCAAATCCTTTTATCTTAAACTGGTTTACAGATGGTTAAGGCCTCCTCTGTAGCTAAACATATGGTTGATTTACCTCTTATCAATGTGTACACAATTACTTCCTCCCTAATTTCTGAACTATTACTAAATGTACATAATTTAGTTAGCAAAGCAGTCCTTATAATTCCATATTAAGTATGGTAATAATTGTTATAGTTTAAATATCTTGTTCACTCTTTTCATCTCTCATCAAGTCCACACTAGCTGCTCCATATCAACCTTGTGTCCTGTTGATTCAGTTAGCACCAACATAACAATGATTCCCTAGTTTTCCAAATATTTATTATAATGTGAGGACTTTAATGTGCTTTTCCCTGCATGTATTTGATATATAACATGATTAAATTGATTCTGAAAATATGGTTCTAAATTTAAAGTACATTTTTATCTCAATTAGAGTTGGATGGGATTGAGGGTGGTACCTCGGAGGAGCTGAAGAGGAGAAAGAGAAAAGGGAATGTGATGTAATTATATTTTAATTGTAAATGTATACTTTATTTTAAAGGGTATACAAAGAACATTGTTGCTCTTCCTTTGGTCTCACTTCTTGCAGAGTTCTGGAATACTCTCACGCTAGCGAACTTTTAACAAGCTAAACTATTTGGGAAAGATTGAAAGACTAAGTAATTTTGAAAATAAAATGAGTAAAAATAACTTCACGGTAAATGCCATTGTTCATGCAACTCATTTAATAAGATCACAAAATGGAACATTAAAACTCCACAGTATAATGATAAAAACTCCATTTATTTTTTACTGTGGGCAAAGCATATAGCAAATTAATTTCAATGACTACTTGTAATATCTATGTTCTCATATCTCTGTGTGCTGCTTGCTGGTTCATAATAGAAACTATGATGAAATACATTAATATAAAATATTAATTACTATTTCCATCTTATTGAGAATATTTGTATCTTTAGCACAATTATTTTGTTCAACACAGTGCTTATTTGTTCTTTCATTAAACATTCAAATTAGAAAAAAAATATATGAAAATGAGTGAAGCATTGGGTAGTGCTAATATGTTTATAATGAGGGAAATGGGAAATGTGATGGGCAATGTGCAGGGCAACTAATTCCACCATAGCAGCCTCACTTTACCTTGCTGTCTTTGGAAGCAGTAGCACCATTCATTGTTAGATATCAAACTGTCCTTGTACGTGTCACAAGAATTGAAGAACGCCTTGGTGCACTGTTCATTCTTGTCAAGATATATGCTCCCAAGCTCTGACTGGTCCAATAGCAGGTCGTAGTTTGTATCGAGTCTATTAAACATCCAGCCAAGTGAATCCTTGCAAATTGGCAAAATACTAGTATCAAATCCTACATGCAAAGAGGACATGATTAGCAAGAAGCCATCATCAGAAAGTAAAATAAATCAACAAAGTGGGCAAGATCAGAGTGGAAGTAGTGGGTAGTCATAAAAGCAGTATTTTAAGTTCAATTTGGGAAATTTGCTGCAAAATATATTAGGTATAAAAATATCTCTCTGTAGCTTTGAGTATTAACTCACTAGACAACATCTGTTAATAATTAGTCATCATTCAATGGAATGTGGTATTGTAATTAAATGTTAGTTATGCTAGTCACTGTTTAAGCTTCTCTGATACTTACTAGATCATCATAAATTTCAATGTATTATTGGATATCAAAATCTGGTGAAATCCATTTTCATATGAACAAATGAAGAATACTGTTTCCACAAAATCATTACCAACACAACCTAGATAATAATTCCCTAATACTCTGTGTCTTGGTAAAACTATGGTGAATGTAGCATTGTACACAAAACTGTTAACAAGAGAAGGAGTAGCTATGATGCAAAATTACTCATTCTGACTTCAGCATCCCTTGTGATTTTTACAATTACCAATGTGCTATAATGGAAAGCAGCAGGGTGCACTGGGGGTAGTGGGCCAGGACTGGGCTGTATCCAAACTAGGTGTTATTAGACATAGGTCATCCACGAACCTCACTGAAGCAATAAGTCCTATATTTCATCACATGCCTCCAGTGACTTAAACCATTGAAATATTACCCCCAAATTATACAAAAATTATACAGTTCCTCCAACTAGAGATAGGATGTGAGTCCTTGCTCATATGTGATAGGAAATATCATACAAGTTAATAAGAAGAATCCAATTAAAGTACTTCATGAGTTGCTAAAGGCTAAGGAGGGCTACCACAAGAATAACTTCTGAAATCCACATAAAGAAGTTCATTCCTTTATAGATGGCTTTCCACAGGGCTCAGGCAAAAATCTGAAGGAAGGCAAGGTAGGAACATAGAAAAAATAAATTGAGAATCAAAGGTGGTTATGGAGAAAGGATAAAGGTGCAGTCACCAGCATTTTTATCTCCTATAGAATTCATTAATTTCTTAGAAAATAAATGAATATCATGCCACGCTCCTTCACTCAGAGAACAGGTTAAAAACTGAAATGAGTCTATCATTAAGAAAAACTTGGGAGGATATCTTGAGTTATAGAGGGTTCAAATACTGAGGAGGGCCAGGGTCTCCAGTTTTAGGGAAGAAGGAGACAGCAAAGACTGCAAAAAAAAAGTATGGGCTATCACTCAACAGCCTGATACAGATGTAATTACGTTGACAGAGTTAAAAGGAAGGATATGAGATAGAAGAGATGGTTCAGGGAGCAGTGGAGAGATCTCAAAATAATGAAACTTATCCAGTCATAGAAGAATCTTATAGAACACAAAACTTGACAAATACCAAGCAAATAAATCACAAATAAATCTTGACACATTATAGTNGTATTTAAACAAACAACAATGAGTAATTTTTTAAAAGCAGCTAGAAGCAAAATCCATGTTCCTGTAGAGCAGCTGTTATTAGCCTGTGGCCTGTTACCCCCACAGGAGTCACATATCAGATATCCTGAACATCAGNTATCTATATTACAATTCACAACATTAAACTACCACAAANAGTTATGTTTTTGAGTTATTTTGTTTACATTTAATTTATGTATTTCCCTTGGTTTTAGCTATTAATTCTTGAATATTTCAAGACACCTACTAGTCAAATTTTTTTTTCCTGAAGTGGTTATTTTCCTTGCTCATTTTGCCATTATGACTGGGGTAAGATGAAATTGCAAAGTTGTTTTAGATTTTCAATCTCGTAATTGCTAGGGATGATGAACAATTTGGGGGGATATTTGTTAGTTATTTACTTCAAACTAGGTTCTGAGTCTTAGTTAAAATTATCCTGAAGACAATAAACTGTTTTAGTTAGGAAGAAAGCTGTCATTTTTGTTAAAAATAATATCATTGACAAAGTTTAATTTACTCAGTAATTAGAAATCTATTATGATTATAAATCTTCCTATGGATTCCAAACTTTCTAGGGGTATACTAGTTCCCACTGTTTGGTATGCAGTGTTCCTAAGGATCAGAATCTGCCCACAGTTACTGTGCTGTTAGGTCAATGGAGTCATTTCCAGAGGAATAAAATAATGTAATAGTTTTATTGCATTAAATAACTTGCATATATATTTGTTTTATAATTATACATTAAAATACATAGGATAACAAAATTTCAAACTACTAAATGTTATTTGACCAAAATTACAGCATCACTACTTTAGGACAATACCTTCATAGTGCTATGGTACATAGTTAAATTTCATTATAGAGAAAGTTACATTTTCCTAATAAAAGAAAAGAATGCCAGATGTCTCAGTAGTTAGAAACACCAAAATAAGCAACGATCTGGTTGTTTTATTTTATTACTTGAAATGTGGAAAGAAATTTATCTCCTAACTTTAGATCTTTGTTTTCAATAGATGAATTTCCCTATTATACCTAGAAGGCTCCTATTTCATTAAAATGGGCCATTATTTTTAAGCCATCTGATTCCAAATTCAATCTTCCTCTCAATGTGATGACAGCATGACACAAAGTGAACAGTNTCTTGGTAAGAAATTAGAATGCCTTCATATACCCTGGGGGTTGAAGTAATTCTATCATTTTCTCTCACTGTGAAGAACATTTGGTGTGTGAGAAGCGATGTAAGACACATCCGATTCTGAGAGTAAGTCTCTTTATCTGATGATTTTGCATATGATGTTAATCTCTACCATGCTTTCAAAGATGATAAAAGGGAAATTAACAACATACTCTTTTCTTAGTACTAAACAAATTCTATTACAACCTATTAAAAAGATTCCCAGCATAGTTCCTCTGCTATTATTTTTTTTAATTTAAAGAATAAAAGAAGATCTTGACATATAAATCAAGCTCACAATTTACAGAGGCCTCAAACTAACATTGTCCTTGAAATCGTAACACAGTAAAAAGAAAGGAACTCTATTTCCTTCAGCTGACATCATAAAGTTCATGTGTTTTTAGTATCCAATTGTCCTATGGATATTATTTTCAGTGACTGGATTAATTATATTCAACAATATATATTCATGAAGCCTTTCTNGTTTTTCGAGACAGGGTTTCTCTGTGTAGCTTTGCGCCTTTCCTGGAACTCACTCGGTAGCCCAGGCTGGCCTCAAAATCACAGAGATCCGCCTGCCTCTGCCTCCCGAGTGCTGGGATTAAAGGCGTGCGCCACCACTGCCCGGCTGAAGCCTTTCTCTTATATGAAAAATATAAGAAAGATCTTTAAAACTTTATCAATTTGTTCAATTTCTTAAAAAAGTTATATTATTGACCTTTTGTTGATTCAAACCAATATACTGTGAAATATTTATAATAGTAAAGATTCAAACACAGTGTTCCTTTTCTACATTGGCTTATAATCCTTATGTCAAGGCTGTGATAAGATTTGGTCGACTAAACATCAGATTAGTGTTGTCCTAATTGAAAAACCTACTATTATCACCCGTCCCAAAGTTACATCATAGAAGTAAGATGTGTAACTCATGTAAGACACTCAACAATGTTGACTGATAGTGAATTGATTGATAGTCAGTGGGTCAGCCAGATGAGCAACTTCTCCATTCTTCTAGCAACCACATTTCATATTGAGGGTGTCATCACATTTAAAGGGAATCAAACATCTTCACACTTAAGGGTCACTTTAAGGTGACTTTACTTCTGTCTGGTTTCTGATAGAGCTGTGCCCATCTGCTNCTGGATACCATTGATTGTGTTAGTTACTTTTCTCTTTGCTGTGTCAAATCATCTGCCAAAAGCACCGTGAGGGAGGGAGAAAGTGTGCATTTTAGCATGTAGATTGAGGGGAGGCCTAGTGCCACAAAGCACTTCTCATTATGGTGGCAGGAGGATGAACTGTTCACATTGTGGCCACAGTCAGGAATCAGAGAGAAACACTCAGCTCCCCTATCATTCTTTCCTTATTCTGTTCAGAGCCCTGAACAGATAATGGGACAGTGTTATCCACATCCAGGGTGGGACTGACTTCCTTCCTTCCTTCCTTCCTTCCTTCCTTCCTTCCTTCCTTCCTTCCTTCCTTCTTTTTTTTCTTTTCTTTTCTTTTTTAATTTTTTTTTTTTTTAAAAAAATTTCTTTCAGGGCTGGAGAGATGGCTCAGAGGTTAAGAGCACTGCCTGTTCTTCCAGAGGTCCCAAGTTCAATTCCCAGCAACCACATGGTGGCTCACAACCATCTATAATGAGATCTGATGCCTTCTTCCCGAGTACAGGCATGCACACAGATAGAATACTGTATACATAATAAATAAATAAATATTTAAAAAAATTTCTTTCCTTTTACATACCAACCCCTGTTCCCGCTCCTTCCCTTTCTCCCGCTCCCCCACCTCCCCCATCTCACCCTCATCCCTTCCTCATAGAGGGTAAGGCCTCACTTGAGTAGCCAACACAGGCTGGCATGCCAAGTTGGGCCCAAACCTAGCCCCTCCCCCCTGCATCAAGGTTGAGTAAGGCATCATAGAACCACAGGGAATGGGCTCTAAAAAGCCAGTTTGTGTACTGGGATAAGTCCTGGTCCCATTGCCAGGGGACCCACAAACATATCAAGCCATGCAACTTTCACCCACATTCAGAGGGCCTAGTACGGTCTCATGCAGGCTCCCCAGCTGTCAACCTAGGGTCTATGAGCTCCCACTAGCTTGGGTCAGCTATCTCTGTGGTTTTTTTTCATCATGATTCTCAGCCCCCTTGCTCCTATAATTCTTCCTCCCTCTCTTCAACTGAACTCCAGAATCTCGGCCAAGTGTTTGGCTGTAGGTCTCTGCATCTGCTTCTATCAGTCACTGGATGTAAGTTCTATGATGACAGTTATGATAGACATCAATCTCAGTGCAGGGTAAAGCTAATTCAAGAACCCTCTCCACGATGGCTATGAGTCTTAGCTGAGGACAATCTTGTGAGTTCTTGGGGTTTTCCCTGTCTGCTGATTTCTCCCCACCCCCTTAATGGTACACTCTGTCAAGGTATCTCTTTCATTGCTCTCCTTCCCCAACTCTCCCCCAGCTCGGCCATCTAGAGCCCTCATGTTCCCACCTCCCATCCCCTCCTCTCCATTCCCCACTCCCAGTTTACCCAGGAGATCTTAACCCTTTCTCCTTCCTGGGGTGATCCATGTGTGTCAGTCTTGATGTGTCCTCCTCTTTGCCTAGCTTCTCTGGGGTTGTGGATTGTAGCCTGGTTATCCTTTGCTTTGCATCTAATATTCACTTATGAGTGAGTANATACTGTGTTTGTTTTTCTGGNTCTGGGTTACCTCACTCAGGATGANATTTTCTAGTTCCATCCATTTGCCTACAAATTTCATGATGACATTGTTTTTCACNGCTGAATAATAGTCCATTGTGTAAATATATCACATTTTCTTTATCCATTCTTTGGTTGAAGGGCATCTAGATTATTATCAGGNTCTGGCTATTATGAATAATGCTCCTTATGAACATAGTTGAGCAAATGTCCTTGTAGTGTGGTTGAGAATCTTTTGCTGGATCTTGAGGTAGGTTGATTCTAATTTTCTGAAATACCACCATACTGATTTCTAGAGTGGCTGTACAAGATGGCATTCTCACCAGCAGTGGAGGAGTATCCCCCTTTTCCACATCCTCTCCAATATAAGCTATCATAGAGGTTTTATCTTAGCCAGTATAACAGGTGTAAGATTGTATATCAGAGTCATTTTGATTTGCATTTCCCTGATGGCTAAGGATGTTGAACATTTCCTTAAATGTCTTACTGCCATTTGACATTCTTCTATTGAGAATTCTCTGTTTAGTTCGGTAACTCATTTTTTAATTGGATTATTTGATATTTTGCTGTCTAGTTTCTTAAATTCTTCATATATTTTGGAGATCAGCCCTCTGTCAGATGTGGGGCTGGTACAGATCTTTTCCAATTCTGTAGGTTGTCTTTTTTCTTACTGACAGTGTCCTTCACCTTACAGAAGCTTCTCAGTTTCAGGAGGTCCCATTTATCAATTTTTGCTGTCAGTGTCTGAGTTACTGGTGCTATATTTAGGAAGTGGTCTCCTGTGCCAATACGTTCAAGGCTACTTCCTACTTTCTCTTCTATCAAGCTCAGTGTTGATTTATGTTGAGGTCTTTGATCCACTTGGACTTGAGTTTGTGTATGGCAATAGATATGGATCTATTTGCATTCTTTTACATGTAGATATCCAGTTATGCCAGCACCATTTGTTGAAGATGCCTTCTTTTTTCCATTGTATAATTTTGGCTTCTTTGTTAAAAATCAGGTGTTCATAGGTATGTGGATTAATGTTAGGGTCTTTGATTTGATTCTATTGATCAACGTGTCTGTTTTATGACAATACCAAGCTGTTTTTATTATTATAGCTCTATAGTAGAGCTTGAAGTCAGGGATGGTGATGCCTCTGGAAGTTCTGCAGATACTAAGAGACCACAGATGCCAACCCAGACTACTATACCCAGCAAAGCTTTAAATCACTGTAGATGGAGAAAATAAGATATTCCATGACAAAACCAGATGTAAACATTACACATCCCCAAGTTCACCCCTACAGAAAGTACTAGAAGGAAAACTCCAACCCAAGGAAGTTAGCTGCAACCACCAAAGCACAGGCAATAGATAACATCACACCAGCCAATCCCAAAGAAGGGAAACACACACACACTACCACCAAAAAATAACAGGAATTAACAATCACTGGTCATTAATACCCCTTAATATCAATGGACTGAATTTGCCTGTAAAAAGACACAGGCTAACAGAATGGATGCAAAAACAGGATCCATCCTTTTGCTACATACAAGAAATATACCTCAACCTCAAAGACAGACACTACCTCAGAGTAAAGGGTTGGGAAAAAAAACTTTCCAATCAAATAGACTTAAGAAACAAGCTGGTGTAGCTATCCTAATATCTGGGACTTCCTTTCTTAAGTTAAATATCTCTGGAAATGCCCCCATAAAGGTGTGTCTCATAGGTGGTTTTAAATCCAGGCTCATTTATAATAAAGATTAACTACAAGTCTATNCCTTGGCAACTTCACAGCCAAACAGATCACTTTTAAATGGTTAAAATTTCTCCTTGGCTCCTAATGTAAAATGTGTTTAATCTGTTTAAAAGCCCACAGATTGTTTTTATCAATCTCAAGACTGCTCAAAAGTTCTCAGCTGAAGTCACTCCCTTGACTCAAGGCTAACTCTTAANTAGGAGTTAACATACAGTTACATGCATCTACATCNAACATCCAATGGAATAGGACTAGCATTACAATTCCAAAATGAGGAACAAGAGGATAGTCAAAAAAGACTAGATGGAAGCAAGACTAAAAGCCAGAAGAGAAAATGCCAAACCCTGCAGCTCCATATCTGCATCTGAGAATTGTGATGGCTTNACGTGGGCTCCAGTTCTGCCACCTGCAACATATATAGCCCTCTCTGGCCTGGCTCTCTCACCATNCCCACTGTTTTCCTAGGCCGTGGAAATTCCAACATCCTGGTAGCTTCAATGAAGCATAGTAGTCATCTTCATAGAATGTCATCTCAGGGCCTCCCTCTAGGGACTGTTACCTCGTAACTCAACTCCTGGCTTCACCTTTCTGGAGCATTCATGCAAGGCCACACTACCTCATAACTCTTACATTGTATATCTGCACTGTCAACCCCATGTGGATAATTACCCAAGTTCTCTTAATAGCTCGATACTTAGTCTGGTTTCCTCTTATATTATTGTAGTGGTCTGAGAAACTTGGAAACTGGTTCTCTAAAAACATTTTCCTGTATGGTAATTTTTTAAGAGAAAACATGTTCAGCAACATTCTCAGTTGAGGCTCTCCTCTTTAAAATGAGTGTGCATTCCCACCAGTTGGAGGCTTTAATGGGTTTTACCCTAGGTTACCTTTCCCATGGAGCCACTAAGAAACCCCAGGCTTATTTTCAATGGCACTGATCTCTTCAACAAGTACAACTAATTCTTCTGAACTCAACTTATCTGCAATTTTAAACTTGTTTGTGCTCTTTTCCAAATCAGATTATACATTTCTAATGTGTGACTGACCTTCATGGACCTAAGAGTGGTGTGCAATAACTATGCCACAGGCAGGCTGTTGTGCCATCTTGACATTGTCTCCATTGCAAGGAAGAGTCCACTATTTTTTAATTAATCCCCATTCAAAATTTCAAAACATGGCTATAATGTACTCAAAATGCTTCAGCAGAATGCAACTTGAACAGTGTCTAGCTGAGACAAATACATGTCTCAAAGGAAAATTAGAAATAATAAAACAAATACTGTTCTGTAGTTATTCTTCATTTAGTCAGTAAATCAGGCCTTTCAGCTCTCTCTTGCATATTTGCTCCACAAATTTATGTTAAGATACTTAATAATAACAAGAAAATGTATACATTGGAAGTTACACCTAATAGAAATGACCAGAGACTTTTATTGGAAAGAATAGAATGAATTTCTTCAGTTTGTAATTTTAATTCTTATCCAATAATGTCTACTTGTATTCACCAAACAGCAATACAAAAAATAATTTTATGGAAATCATTTTGAAGCAACAGCTTTAACAAAACTTAAAGGTAAGGAGGCATTTTTCTCTTCTATACTGTGCATCATGCAATATTTCTATATTAAATTTAAAGTTGGTTATTTGATACGGAAAGTGTTCTGTTTCTCACAAATGCAACAAACGCAGCATGCGTCACTGCCATGGTCAACTCAAACCATAATCATTATTCCCTCAGACAAATGAGTATTGGAATCTATCAGCATATAAAGACCTCCCAGCTGTGATTGCAAAATGCTTTTTCACATATGTTTTAGCTACATTAGGGGGTATCATATATGACAATGATATTGGCAAATTAGATAAAATCTCTTAAGGAAAGCTTTACTATAAATAACTACACATAAATTTATACTATATAAAATACATCTATAAATTGTCTTTCAAATTTTTTTAAAAAATTAAAATAAAATTATTACTTTCATTTTTTTCATATGAACAATAATCCCAAGGCTATAAAAATTTAGTTTCTATAATTTAAATCAATGATGGCATGAAAAGACTAGTTTAATATTATTTAATTGAAAACAACTATAGATTTAGAATGAATAGTATACATTGTTAAGTACATGCTGCAGCTGATTTGGGATTTATTTTTTTAACCAATATTTAAAAGTACTGATCAAATTCATCAAAACTAAATTTGCTTGATGTTTATAATTATACAATTGTTATCCAAATGAATGATAAAATTTATTCCAAAGTAGCTACATTTGTTAAACTAACATCAAATAATTTCTAAGATCCTTATTAAGTTGAAATCATGTTCTTATGCTAGCTAGTCAACTATCAGCTATTTCTTAATTGACAAAATACAAAAGCATGCATTTAAATGTACATATTTTACGTCTCTTTTATGGCCTGGAGAATGCATACTTGGCTCTGTGAATAAATATGCTTATTTCACCACATTAAAGAGACATACTACAAAAAAGCATATGGCTATATAAACCACAAAATCTACTAAAATTGCTGATGCCTAATACTTTATAACTATCTACATCACATGTCTCTCTATAAAATAAGAGAAATACTGAAATTAAAATCTTATGCAAGTATGACTCTTCCCAGAAAATAACTATATACAAGATATATGACATTATTTTCCTAACGAAATCATTCTTCCTAAAATAAAATGACATATTTCTCCAAAACATGTAAGGCAAAATTAAAATGCATGAAGTGTTAGAAAAGACTCCTAAAACCTTCTTCTTGGTCAATGATGCTTATTATTTAAGGATTCATAATATATACATATTATGTATATATATATATGTGTGTGTGTGTGTGTATACAAAACAGAATAAAATATTATCATGCTACAAAACTAAAATTAAATTTTTCTTTCTATTGAAATGACAAAATTTTTTTCTCCTGTTCAAAATATATTGTAAATTCAATTTTTCTTATTTTCTGTGTAAAATACATAGAAAACCATAAGAATGTTCCAGAATATTTTGTTTTGTTTTGTTTTGTTTTTGTTTTTCAAGACAGGGTTTCTCTGTATAGCTTTGGCACCTTTCCTAGACCTCACTTGGTAGCCCAGGCTGGCCTCGAACTCACAGAGATCTGCCTGCCTCTGCCTCCTGAGTGCTGGGATTAAAGGTGTGTACCACCACCACCTGGCAATACTTTTCTAGACTTTGTTAATGTCGTAGTTAATTATTAAAAGACCATAGTGCCTGAATTCTGCTCATTGTCATATGAAAATATCTAGATCAAATATGTCCTTTAAAATTTTAACTGCATTTAATTTACTGTGGTGTAACTGAAAGAGTAGCTATGCAATGTTTAAGTAGATTAATGTTATGAAAGAAAATAAAAACTAAAAGAAGATGGGGTAGGACTTGGAGCCTGTGTCACTTGTCTTTATCCCAGCACTTTGGAAAGAGAAAACAGGAGATGTAGTTCAAAACCCAGATCAATAAGCAGAAGACAGAAACCTGCTGTTCCAGAACTGGGTAACAAAATCAGGCTAGGACACTGGGAAGGATTCATCTAGGGGATGTCAAGATTCAGAGTGAAGAGGAAATCTCACTCCTCTCTTTTGGTCTTTGTTTTGCAAAGGGAACATACTTTGCAAATGCAGTTTTCATTGACTTCTTAAGTAATCCTGTGTAATCCAATTTTTTCCCTTTCTTTTGAAGATATTCAACTCTAGAGGAACTTCCTGTAATTCTTTGACCATATTCACAGTCTCAGGACATTTCTTGAATGAAAATAGTACTTAGGAAGCTTGATAATTCACCAGGCACCTTGCTGAGCGCTCCAATTCTCTCTTGGAATTTAAGGGAGAGAGAGACTGGTTTGAACTCAAATTCAAAGAACATCTTTGAAAATGGGCTCTATTAGCCTTCATGTTGTAACTGATGGAAGCAGATGCAGAGATCCACAGCCAAGCACCAGGCCGAGCCTCAGAGAGGCAAGAGGGATTCTATGAGCAAGGGGGGGGGGGTCAAGATCATGCTGAAATGCTGGAGACTATTGTTTATTGAAGATAACAGTTTCCTAAAATTTGTTTGACTCAACTGCACTGTATGTACTTGATCACATGTAGGAGGGAGGTATATAGGCAGGATGTGTGTTAGGATGTATGCTTGTCCCTGATTGGATGTAGGCAGGAAGTTTATAGACAGAAAGTACATCAGGACATATGCTTGCCACTGATTGGACCTTATGGGTTTGCCTTTATAAGGCTCTGCAAACTATGATGCATTGTTGTTTTCTGAACTGGGCCAGAGTCCATCATTCTCGCCAGTATTTCCTCCAATTTGGCTCAAAAATTGTGGCAGTGGTCTTGTTCTCGACCTGTGGTACTAACATCTGGTGTAGCAGCTAAGAGCTGTACTAGCCAAATATTCTGTGTGAAACTGACTTTTAAGGAACTTACATATCCACTTAACCCAGGACGACATTAAACAAGTCATCACCATCCAGATGAGTGTACTTATGATCTCTAAGTAGTAACAAAAGCCTTTTGTTTTATATCCTCTTATGCTTAGAGCTTTGGAATTCCTCTCTTTTATTATTTCTTCCTTTCTTAGTTTTTAAAATGTCCTGCTATGTATCCCATGGAGCCTTGANCTCATATTCCTGCCTCAGTCTCCAAAATGCTGATGTTTCAGCCATGTACCATCGTGGCTACTAATATTCTAGTCTTCAGTTCTAACTAGAACGTCGGTGCTCTGAAGACAATCCCCATTCCTGTCAGAGTTGACCTAAAGGCTTTATTTTATTTTCTTACAAACTATCATAGAAGTCCTTTGAAACAATGAGCTGGATTTTGTTCTTCATATAGGTAAAGGATAAATGTTGACAAGTATATTTATTCTGAGAGGTTCACTAGATGTAGGTCACCATCTTCACGATAATAGCTTTATCCAATTTTAAAAATCTTACTGCTTCTCTCGGGCCTCAGCAGTGCTTTTGTCTTCTTATTTTGGCTTCCACTCTCATGAAGGGCCTTGAACCAGTCTCGAAGTCTGTTTGCCACTTCTCTGAATTCCAGGTCACTGCAGGCTAAAGACAGAGAAATAATGTAGGTGCTTAATAATAATAAAAATTTAGCGGGATACCTGATAGTTACCTGCTGTAAGACTCCAATTCCCAGTTCCCCTTGTGACTACAGAAGTGGTTTCAGCCCCTATAAGGGGCTGTAGCTCGTATTTCTCTATAGGTATTCTGGCCATCCACACACTTGGGTGACAAAATGCTCCCCCACTGTGAAGAAACATGGTCCCACCTAACGTCAGATCAAGCCTCCTTTTCTTTTCAAACCTTCTGAATCTCTACTGCTGCTTTTTAATTGATCTAACATATGGCACTGAAACCCTGGAAAGGTTCTGGAGCCCTTGTCCCTAGTAGGCAGCTCTAAGACTTCACTCAACTTCCCCACGGCCCGGCATGGCAACCAATTTCTCTCAGGAAGCCTTTTCTTTTCATTCTCTGTCTGTGACATTTTTCTTTCACCTTACTCTCTTAACCTGACTGTCTGCAGTCACACAGGCATCATAGCAAAATGCTGGGACAAGGTAACCCGTTGGGCCTGATTCAGAGGTGCCCTAGTTAGATCTGGGAGCTCACTAGAGCTTTCTTCTGTAAGGCCCGTTCAGTCAAAGGACTTGGAGACTTTCCACTGGCTATAACACCACTCATTCAGCTGAAGGCTCTGAGAACCTTCTATTGTCCCTGAAGTTCCTTGTACCTTGAAACTGTCCATTAGATTGGGGATGTCCCTTTATTAACCGGTGTGTTTGGCCATTTCAAGACATAGGAGATGCTCTCCACAGCTGGTCAAAGATTCCAAGAGCTTTTCTCCAAAACTCTCAGAACCTTTCACTGGCTTGACATTCTTAGGTCTGGGGTTCACTGGAGAACCATAATTGTAATGGCCACTGCTGGCAAAAAATTTGCAACTTAAACCAGTGGCTTTCAATTTTCTTAATTTTGTGACCCTTTAATACAGTTCCTCATGTTGTGGTGACCCCCAACCATAAATTTCGTTGCTACTTCATAACTGTAATTTTGTTTCAGTTATGAATTGTAATGAAAATACCTTATATGCAGGATATCTGATAGGCCACCCCGTGAAAAGGTCATTTGACCCCCAAAACTGGTCGTGACCCACATGTTGAGAACCACTTATCTAAACAGGTTTCAATAACTCCATGGCTGTGTGGTCTGAAGTCCCCTCCCCCACAAAACTCATAGTTCATTTTAATCTATCTCAAGGCTCCTGCCATACAACCATGCCCAAAGCCAGAACACATTATTTCAGCTGGGCCTCCAGCTTTTACCTTATGCCTCTTTTGTCTTGTGCTTTGGCCTACTTGTGTTTCTGCCTCTCCAAACCTGAAAAAACCCTTGCTCACTCTTTAACAGTTAAGCAGTAAGAGCATTTCAGGCTGTCTGTGCCCATATGCAGTCACACACAAACNGGTTATGAATATGTAGATCACTGGGTTCAGTCTTACGTAGATTCAAATGCCTTTGCGGGTGGATAATACTTCATACACCCTTCTAAGGAGGAACTGTAATTTGGCCGGGTGCTCCAACCCAAGCATGCTTGTTTGAAAGTTTCCCCCAACTCCTCTATCCTGGGTCAGGCTAGCTACCTGACTCTGTGACAGGGAGAAAGAGAGTAAANTCTAACAGCCCGAGAAAAGATACTATGTATTTAGAAACAGCTAAAAAGCAAACTATTCCCNAAAGGGGATTACTGCTGCTTATCTCATATCCCTTTCTTGGTTTTGTTTAACTCTCTAAGCACCCCATCCCTTTCCCTTGGTTTTGTTTACTATCTTTAAAAATGACATAGTGTAATCATAGAGGTTTAACTCTCCAAATACTTCCCACTCTAATAGTCCTAAAACATTTTTCTCACATCTGTAAGCATGGTTTTAAAAGGCTCTATCAGAATCTGTAGGTGTTGTTTAAATGGCTGTAAAAGTCCAAGCAGAAAAAGTTAGCTTTAAATCTGTAACAATACAGGGTTTATAGTTAAAANTATTTGTATAGATAATCTTAATCTGCTTTGTATAGCAGGCATATAACTTGGATTCAGCTCTGTTTAGGAAAAGGGTGAGCGCCTGATGAGCTCACCTTGGAGGAGCATATGGGTTGCTGCTGTCTTGGCTGATGACTCAGCAACTGTGTGGCTTGCTGTCATCTTGGATGGTGACTTGGTCAGGATGCAAGTATGCCATGTGACCTTACTGCCATCTTGGTAAAGGTTATCATG
>LZPO01045947.1:6511-19385 GCA_001675575.1 Neotoma lepida | reverse complement strand
TCATCAAATATAAATTTACACATTTTATAGCCTTTTAAAAACACTATTATATCAAATACACAATTCTAATGAGTTATGCATACATTGGATATTCAAAACTACTTTCTCAGCAAAAGAAAAAGATATGAGATACACTTTAAAGAATTTCTATAATTCTATTTTCAACTGGGACNTAAGAAGAAGGAATAGACCTATACTGCAAAAAGAAGGGTTTTAAGAACTTTACCAAGAAACATGAAATGTATTAACTTTCCCATTTAAATGTCTAAAGAGGTGGATGTGAGCTGAGTAGCAAACTGAGTCACAGTGAGGACTCTCTGATGAGCCTTTAATAGTAATCACATTTTTCAAAGATGTATTAACGACTTCAATAGACATTGGTGATGTTGTAATGACATCAAATAAGATGTAATGACAGAAATTCAAGAATGTGGCAGCAAATTGATTTTCTCAAAATACTTTGAAAGTTTTAGTTTTATCCCATCTGAACACATGTGTAGACACTGCCAGTGGAGGCACAAGCTTTCTTTGTTTGTTTGCAAACAGGTATAGAGTGGATGATGCCTTTATTGTTAACTTAACAACTCACTGCACAATGTTGATCTAATACATCTTGTCTTTTTTTTCTATGTATGTATTTTTTTTCAATGGAATTGTTGGGGGAGAAAGGAAATACTGGTTGATCTCAGATTTTAGCAATTTCAGGTCCAGCTGATAAATTCCGGAGCTTGCTATCACAGATTAGATGTTTGGCTAATTACAAGTCCTCATCCCATTTAGGAAACATGCTGATACAGCCCTAGTTAGCTATTATCATAATTTCAACATTCTTTATCCATTTTCACTGTATATTAAGTTTGGGAACCAAATCAACAAACTCGATGTAGCAGAGTTCATTAAAATCTTCCCTCAACTGGAAACCATCTCAAATTATGTATGCCAGTCCTTCNCCGAGCCCGGCTTCCATACAGGAAATTCTAACTGAAACACAATCCTTAATAGTGGGTAATTTTAATTGAATAGGTCACAAATTCTCAGTAAAAATAATGAAACATGTAAGACCAAACAAAGAAAAATCCCACAAGGTGAGATACCCCTAAATATAGCAATGTCTGTCTCTTATACACATCTAGATGTGTATAAGAGATGGGTCCCTGGGGAACTGTAATTTAGTGGAAAGTCTGATGGAAATACAAGGGAGAGTGTATGGACTCTGTTATTCACCTGGCTCTGTTACTAGTTGGTTAAGCACACCTGTCCAGAGGACTTCTACAATTTTGAAACATTTTAGGTAATTCATCTAGGCACCATTTCTAACAAAACAAGCTATTGCAATCACCATTTGATATTTACTCTACATAAACAAATGCTATGCAAAATAATGTAGGTATCTCTTTGACTACTAAAAGTTATTTGAAACCTGATAGTCACAGTATGACAAATGCATGCTGTGGGTTCTGTGGATAATTCAGAGTCACAAATAATACAGGCTCCTCACACATGAGTTTAAGCCAAGCCCCTTTGACACTGGCCTGGTAACTGTCCTCAGGGGAAACTGTAAGTTCTTGAGCTGTTTCTGAAATGTTGTATGGGTTATAGCACAAATTCTAATGGTGATGTTTTGCCAGGTAGTTAAAATCTGCTAAAGAAACAAGGTCAAAATGTTTCAATTTGAAGCATGATTTGAATTTTGGAAATAATGCTTAAAATTCCATTGCAGGCCCACAGAGATGGCTTATGGGTAAATAGCTTCTATGTAAGTACAAGGACTAGAGTTCAGATCCCCAGCACCCATTTAAATGTCCAGTGGGTGTGGCAACTTCCTTACAATCCCAATGCATGGGAAGCAGAGACAGGGATTCCTTGANTAAGCGGTATAGCTAGACTATTCAAATCAGTGAGCTCTGTGGTCATTTGAGAGACTCTGCTTCAATCTATGCAGTGGAGAGTGATGAAGAACACCTTCTGGCAACCTTGGGCCTCCATATACATGAACACACATGTGCACATGTATCTTACACACACAGGTACGTGTGTGAGACACCATCTTGTAAACATACATACACATGTGCATATGCTGAATACATACACTAAATAAATAAGATTACAGAGGGAATTTGTGGTTTGAATGAGAATGGCTCCCATAGACTCATCTGTTTGAATGCTTGGTCACCAGTTGGTGGAACTGTCTGAGAAGGATTAAGAGGTGTGGCCTTGTTGGAAGAGGCCTTGTTGGAAGAACTAGGGATGGACTTTGAGGTTTCAAAAGCCCACACCAGCCCCCCCTCCTTCTCTTTCTGCCTGCTTCCTGTGGATAAGATGTAAAGCTCTCAGCTACTGCTCCAGCACCATGCCTGTCTGCTTCCTACATGATGATAATGGACTAACCCTCTGAAACTGTAAGCCAGCCCCCAATTAAATGTTTTCTTTTATAAGATGCTTTGCTGATGATGTCTCTTCACAGTGATAGAACAGTGACTAAGACAGAGTTCATGAGTAGCACAAGTATAGAATGTTGACCATGCTGATGGTATTGTTTGCTGGGTGACTCTGCTACTCCACACATAATACCTTGTCATAGATAAACATATAATTAAATCCTTACATAGGTTTCTATGAGTGCAAGAAATTTTCACATTGACATTTGTGGTGGTTTGAAAGAAAATGGCCCCCATAGGGAGTGGCACTATTAGGAGATGTGACTTTGTTAGAGTGTAGGTAAGACTTTATTGGAGAAAGTGTACCACTATGGAGGTGGGCTTTGAGATCTCCTATCCTCAGGCTTCACCCAGTGACACAGTTAACTTTCTATTGCCTGTGGATCAAGATGTAGAACTATCAGCTCCTTCTCCAGCACCATGTCTACCTGCACACTGCCATGTCCCTCCATGATAATGGACTAAACCTCAGAAATGGTAAGCCACTTCAATTAAATGATTTTCATTGTCAGAGTTGCTGTGATCATGGTGTCTCTTCATAGCAATAGAAACTAGAACAGAAGTGGTACCAGGAATTGGGTATTGCTGTGATAGGCCAGACCATGCTTTTGTTTGAAGAAATATGGACCTTGAGACTGTAGATTAGAAAAGCAGTTGAAGGCTTTAAGTGCTCTTTAATNGGTCATCCTACTAGGGGGCTGGAAGACATTGGTGCTGAGTATGATTTAATGAACTGTACAGGCCTGGTTCAAGAGGTTTCAGAAGAGAAGAATTTTAGTAAGTTGTGTAGAGATCATTCTTGTGATATTTTGGTGAAGAATGTGGCTGCTTTTTGCTCTTGTCTGAAAAGTCAGTCTGAGGCTAAAGCAGAGAGTTTTGGATTAATTGCATTGGCAGAGGAAATCTCAAAGCAGCCCAATATAGACTTTGTTGTGTGGTTACTAGTATTAACTGTAATGAAGATTTATAATGAAAAAGAGCAAGCTGAGCAAGAAAAAATATAAAACATACAATTTGAGGAGAAAAGGAGCACCAGGAAGTAGACCGGGAGCAAGTCCTATGTTCAAGGAGATAAACAGATTAAGAAATGAAATAAAGCGAGTGGTGACTTTAGGGCAAGATCCTACCCAGCTAAGCTTCCCACTTGTGAAAAGGNATTAAAGAAAAGCTTAGAGCCAGGTGTGGTGGTGCATGCCTTTAATCTCAGTACTTGGAAGGCAGATGGTGGTGGATCTCTGAGTTTGAGGCCAGCCCGGTCTACAAATCCAGTTTCAGGACATCTAAGCTTAGGCAGTGAAGGAAACATCAAAAACAGAAAGTTGATGAATATGTAATTGAACAAGGGGGGGCATGTTCCAGCCCCAGTAAGCAGCAGAACTTGGCAGCTTTGGCCACGTGGTTTCAGAGTTAAGGATAGAAAAAACGAGCTATGGAATTTGCCTCCACAATGAAGGAAAGCCACTGAAGCCAGCCATGTATCAGGGGTGTCCCTGAACGGAGGCCTAGAGAGACCATTGCATGAATCTGTGAAGATGAAGCCTGGATTGCCTTGGAGACCTCAAGATGTTGGTGTTGTATAATTTATTTACCATTTATTAAATCAAAAAAAATCTGTGCACAAATATTAAAGAAGAAAAGAGGAACCTGATCTGAATCACAAACCAATGCTAACATCCGCCATTGCTCTGCCTGCACACTTCTTCGCTCTGCCTCTTCCCTCAGTCACATCCATCCCCAATGAAAACCCCGCCTCTTGGACCAAAATACTCCTCTCAATTGGCTAGTGTACCAGTGACAGAATTCTGGTAACATGGTGGAGATGCCAGACCCATGGGATTCCTGTCAAGGAAAGCTGCTAACAGGGAGTGGAAACAGCCCAAGAGNAAGAAGTATGTTGCAGTCAACAAAGCTGAGAGGAATTGGAGATCTGAAGAGTGTTTTGACATCAGACATGGAGATGTAGATTTTGGAGTTTGCCCAGCTGGTTTTCAGTCTTGCTTTGGTCGAGTATTTCCTCACTATGCTCCCTCCACTATGTTTTGGAACAGTAATGTATATCTTGTGCCATTATATGTTAGAAGCATGTGTCTGCNTTTTGATCTTGATTTTACAGGTGATTATGATTAAGATATTGCATGGATCTNAGNAGAGACTTTGGACTTTAGACTTTTAAATAAGTTTGAGACTATTATAGACTATGGGACTTTTGAAGTTGGACTGAATGTATTTTGGCATTATGATACTGTTACAAGCTTATGGGGGCCAGGGAGTGGAATGTGGTGGTTTGAAAGAAAATGGCTCCCAAATGGAGTGGCACTTTAAGGAAGTGTAGCTTTGTTTGAGTAGGTATGGCCTTATTGGAGGAAGTGTGTCACTGTGGGGATGGACTTTGAGGTCTCCTTTGCTCAAGCTATGCTCAGTGTGGTAGACAGTTCACTTCCTGTTAGCTGCGGATCAATTTGTAGAATTCTCAGCTCCTTCTCCAGCACCATGTCTGCCTGCATGCCGTCATGTCCCACCATGATGATAATGGACTAAACCTCTGAAACTGTAAGCTCTGCCCCAACTAAAAGTTTTCCTTTATGAGTTGCTGTGGTCACAGTAATAGAAACCTTAACTGAAACAACATTTAAAGAAAATACACAACTTTCTGGGAAAAATCCAGACTTAATGAAATCTACCCTAGGTGTGCATAGCACATGAGGCTGTTTTCCAAAAGATCAGCAGGCTGATATCTTCACAAAAGACTGATATGGAGGCAGCATCAGTCATCTGACACTGGATCAGTACACAAACAATTTACTCATTGTTCTTCATGGGAAAGAGATGTCTCTCTAAAAGATGAGGAGTGTGCTTTTTGTAAAATATATGTAAAGGTAAATGAGTGGATNGAAATGGTGAGTGGCAGACCTTGGGATGGAGATGCACACTTTCCCTTGTGGCTCTAGTGAGACTCATGGAAGCTGCAGTCTTCACAGGAGGCCACTCTTGAATGGTACCTCTGGAAAGGCAAAAGCAAATTAAACTACGAGATTTCACTCTTCCTGCTAAAAATAAGGCTAAAAACTTACTATGCTCTTTTTCTCATCAAGTTTACATTAGAAAACATAAATTATTTTCTCTATTTGGTGTATTTGTAACTCTTTTGAAAAGGTAAACAAACTTCTCCACAGCTTTGAAGTGTAGGCAAGTCTTTCTGAAGGACTTTAGGGCCACGAAGTTGTTTGTTTGAAGTGGAATCATCATAGAAGCTAGAACACCACCTGAAATTATCTTTAGGGGGTGGAATCTTGTAGTGGGTAGCTGTTCCAGCTTTGACCTTGAAGCACTGCCCCTAGTGAGACAGCAGGTAACTGCTACACCTGCCTATGACCTGCCCCTGGGGCGTGGCCTCTTTGGACCCTTAAGACCTGAGATGCATGCGTGCTTGCTCTCAGCTACCTTGTGATCCTGGATGCTGGATTGCANACCAAGTCAGAGTTCTCCAGAGAACCACGTTGGACTGCACCTCACCTCTTCCAGATCCTGTAACTGATTCCTTTGCAGGTTGTAAGTTGCCTCAAAATAAACCTCTTTTGACTATCAGATAAACTACATGGAATTGCCTCATTAATTGCCACTTTAGGATCTTGACTTTCGTGGGCCCCTTGCTCTCAAACTTTCTCTGTCATAAAGATATGAGAAGATCATTTTTCATTTGGGTAAAGCCAATTAGCTTACACAGATGGCCAGCCCAATTACTGAGCATATTTATAATATATTACACCTGACAAATGGTGTTGTCAAATCTTCTTACTTGAGGAATCATTATTGTTTATTTTGAGAGCATGTAAGAAATGGATTGTGTCTGCTTGTCTGTACAAAAGTGTGAGATTTCGTTCTGTTTTTGCAGCTGCTTTAGCTGACATCCTGTGATGCTAGTCACATTCTGATTTAATGTATATTCATTAATAAATTTGTTTAATTTCTCATATCTTTGTGAGGAAGTTTTCTGGGCTGACAATGAGATACTGTTTGAAGTGACATTTGTTATATTTTTGCAATATTTCCATGTCTGGCCATGAGGCGGGAGTTTACCTTGCAAGAGAGCAAGTGATGGTAACATAGAAGAGAAGACAATTCTGACCTTCTCCCACTGCTTCTTAGTAGCAACATAATAGTTTAAGTACATTAAAGGGAAGTCCTCACAGATACAATGATGTCTTAACACCTAGAAGCTTATTTATTAATAGGGTCATTGCATTTACAACTGGTTTAGATGATGTCATACTGGAGCAGGGTGAGCTCATAATTTAATACTGCTGATGTCCTCAGAAGAAGTCAGATACCCTTGTGACAAGGAAAGCAGACAGCAAAGTGATGCAGGGAAACCTGAGGAGGACCTGGAACTCTCAGCCACCACCACAAGCTAGCAAGAGGAAGGAAGGCTCTTTAAAGTTTTCAGAGTGCACATGGCCATTGTCACCCTTTGGATTGGGGTTTCTTGCTTCCAGAACTGTAAGAGGGGGAAAATTGTCTTAATCTGTCTAGTTGCCCTTACTTTGTTTGGCTTGTTTGGCAACCCTGGCAGACTGTATTGGTTACCTATTCAGCTCTGGATAAAATATCTGACAAGAACAACTTTAAGGAAAATGATTTANTTTGGTGCGCGGATTCAGAGGGCTTCAACCAGAAAGTTTCAAGGGGTAATATGTCCCAGCACAGGACATCAACAAGCCAGACCCTGCCTCCCAAAGTTTCCACAATTCCCAATATGATGCCACCAACTGCAAAACAGGTGTTCAAAACACGAGTTTTGAGAAGGACATTTCAGATTTAAAGCATGCCGATAGCTTAATGCAAGATTATTTCTATTCCAGCTGGGGCTGCATGGCATCACAGAAAGAACTTAGTTTGAACTAATTTTTATTTAGCACCTCAATTAAAACCTTTTATCCATACCTCTATATATACATATATATATACCATATATGTATTCCTCTATTACTCAGGGTCTTTATAATACAATTCCTTTATCCATGTCTTCTTTATTTGAGGATATTTAAAATCCATTCTTTTTTATTTTTGATGCTAATACTCCTTGATACTAATATAAAGTCGCAGGAAACAACCCTTAAATGTGCACTGAACAGAGGTAATTTTTAAAATTGCATCTGAATATGAGATGAGCACCTCCCTGTCTTGAGGGATAGAGTCTTCAAAATGTATGATTCTTTGTTGCAGCCTGCACTGTCTGAGGCTGACTTTCAGGAACTGTATGAAGGAAGAAGAACTCTCCAATCTGAGACTGTGGAGCCAAGAAAGAATAGACAGGGCCTACAGACAACAAGTTCAGAAGCAGCTTTCCCTCATCCTCCTGTGGGGAAGGACCACAGTTGGGACAAGGGGAGCTGTGGGCTGGATGCCGTTACTTTCCGGGAGTGTCAACCTTCCCTCTGAGAAACCAAGGAAGAAGGAAGGGGCAGTGAGAAGTCAGAACCCTGCCTGCCTCTTAGGGGATGAGGAGGGGCAACCGACTCCACCAAAAAATACCTTTCCTCTTCCTGGATTGCTATTAACTGACCCGGGGTAGCTGCGTCTTTTGGGTCTCTACTACGCGCACAAACAAAACTCAACTATNCTCTGTTGGAAAACAACACTCGAATGTTTTCGTACCTTGCTTGATGAGGGGGTGTTGTTCACGGAGAAGGTGGGTAAGTAGCTGGCCAATGAGGAAAGAAAAGAATCTTTGTGAAAAATGAAAATTATGAGCATATTGCGTCCTGTTCTAAAATTCACAAACCCTCAGCTTTTCAAGTAAGAAAATATTACATATAAAAGGGCTTATGAGTTTTTTTGGGGGGGGGTTGTCACTTCATGGCTATTTCATTAGTGTGTCTCATGTTNTCCTAATAGAAACTATACAAGGATTGCTATATTCAAAATGAAGTCATGCAAATAGCATTGGTAAGCCATTCTGCCATAATCTTGTCTGGTAATCGTAGGCCCATGCCTGCCTCCATGTCCAAGGCCAAGCCTGGGACTGTGGGGCTAGTTTGTGTGAGAGGACTGTGAAGTGTCTAGTGCTTAGGTGCCCTTTGTTTATACTTTAGCAAGATTTGAAAATGATATGTCTCTAAAATNTTTCCCAGAATATTTAACTACAAACTCAGTGTTCAACTATGTAACCCAATGTAAGGTGTCTTTGTTTTTTTCCTTCTCCTGTTTGTTTTATTATTTGGAATTAACTATTATTAAAATTAACTATTTTAATTATTTGGAATCCTCTTTACTGTTTTCTAGTGCATTTCATCAGGATAATATCAAATAATTTTAAAAGAATTTAGAAAATGTGTATCAAAATGTATTTAATTTTGTATTTTTATGTNTNATTTCAAAATGAGAAGAAATTGTGAAATAAAATGCCACAGAAGAAAAGTATTNATGTAATTATGAAATAGATGTCTCTATATCTATATTATTGGTATACATATTTATATAAGCATTTTAATCACACTCCTCTATTTTTAAGATTTATTTATTTTTTGTTGTATGCGTAGGAGTTCTTGCCTGCATGTATGGCTGTNTATCATGTGCATGTAGTGCCCAAAGAAGCCAAAAGAAGGCATCAGATCTGTCAGAGCTGGAGTTACAGGAAGTTGGTAGCTACCATGTGGGTACTGGGTATCAATCTGGGCCCTCTGTGGGGATGGCAAGTGCTCTTAACCAGTGAGCCATCTCTCTAGCCCCTCTTTTCTCTTTTTTGGGGGGAGGGTGAGGGTGAGAGTTGTACTGGGAAGTTCTTTAATGAGAATTTAATTTTTAATTCACTTCACTGAAATAGGGAATACAGGCTGACAGCATAACATCTAACATCGGTATAAAATGTAGTCACCATGGAAACATATTACTTCATTAAAACATGCTTATTTTATGATCTTCTAGGTGTAATGAAGAAAACAGACGACTATGGTATCCAATCTGTAAACTGAGAACTTCTGGAGACCACAGGAAGATNCTTTGGGAGGTCCTCTGGGCTGGAGCTGTAGGCAAGTTTGTGTGACATTAGGGATAATAACATCGGGGGTAATAATACTGAGCCAGCTGGCTGAGATTTGAGGGGTGTCCAAGTGCAAATAAATGTCCACCTAGATATGCGCTTAATGTTCAGTTGACTGTAACTTATTGCCACATGAGATTACTGAAGTCAAAGGGAAGGAGAAGTTAGTGAACTGGTCCTAGTCTGNTACTCAGTAATATTTGTGTTTCCATTGTGGAGTGGAACTGAGACCCTGTCAGAGGAGCAGTTAGAGTGGTTGAAGATCTGTGGTGGAGTTCTAATAAATTCTGCCTGTAGCACATATACCATGTGCCCTGAAACACAGCTCTAGTACTTCAACCAAAGCATTCTGCTCAGCCTCTCTCTGTACAGAGCATGTCATCCTCTCCTCTCTCTGTTTGGCATCTCCACAGCACACTGAGGGTCCCAGAGGATCCAGTAGCTCCGAGTCATCATGATTTCATCATCAGGGATCTCCTCAAAAAAAAAAAGTGAAGGAATCAAATTAAATANATGAGATGCCTTAATCCATACCCAATACCCCTTCTGTTTGTTGTCACTTGGATTAGCTGTCTTCCACATGCTGGGGGGATTTCTGTTCCTCGTGTTATAGGAAGCCTGGCTAATTATAAATTTTCTGTGTGTATGGCAGATTGTCAATATCTGGGCATATGAGTAGATGAAGCAAAACATAAGCCATGTCACGTTTTAAATACTTCACAGCTTCCTCAGCTCTATCAAATTCCAGTCAAGTGATGCTCTGAAGACAAGAACAGAATCGCTAATTCCAATNAAGCTTACTTTTATGTGATGGCTCTTAAAAACATATGTATAATAATATCTGATCATATGTAGACAATATATACATGTTNTTGAATGTCTAGTCCTGGTAATCTCCATTTGGCGATGTGTGGTCGANGTTCACCATCAATGTGATGCCACATTGAAAGACTAGGCATCTTTGGACACCGGCATGTCATCATCCTTCTATGAGAAAGAAAAGAATACTCGAAGCCTCAAATCTCATAGTGTGGAGAGTTTTCCAGAGCATCTGTAGTTTTCTCTGACTCCTATGTGCATGGCTCTGTGGTTTAGGGATCTGCTATTCCAACTTTGCCATCTCTAGGCTGTCCCAGATCACTCATGTGAGCCTGTGTATGTCTTCATGAGTCAAGAAACTCCCCTAATAAAGAGGGCTCCTATCAAAGGGAGTGCAAGTAGATGTTGTGAGGTGTCTGGAGTATTTGAAGCCTTACTCCACATAAAAAATTCAACAGCTCTTCCTGGTCAACATATGTACACCAGGATCGTACTTTATCTTTCTCTTCTGAACACTAGTAAATAAATTCAACTGTGGGCAGAACTATAATGAAATTTCAAGGGAAACCATATATGTTGAAATTTTTCTTAAGCTATATAGATTTGAAATATAATATATAATATTTTCAGCCTGGAGAGATGGCTCAGCATCTAAAAGCACTTGATGTTCTTCCAGAAGACCTGAGTTCAATTCCCAGATGGCTCACGGCTACCTGTCACTTCAGTTCCAAAGATTCTGAAGATCTCTTCTGGCTTTTTGAATACCCACATAGATGCAGCATACATACATACACACACACACACACACACACACACACACACACACATCAATCAATAAATAAAACAATTCTTTAAGAATACTATACTTCCTATTGAGAGAATAGTGGAGGAATATAAGAAAATCCCAATAATGTCACACGAGTATTTTTCACTATGATTGTGTTATCCAAATCTGATTTACCATGTAATATAGACACTCTTAGGTCAGCACAGTGTCAAAGGTGTTTCAGGGGGCGGGGTAGGGGTCCCTTTCCTTGCCTATGGCATTCACTCAAGAGTTTTAATACAGCAACAAAATGTCATTTTTGAAAAAAAAGTCATCAAAACACAGTAATTGTTGCTTTACCATTTTGCATATTATCCATCTGAAATTTAAAGAAGGACATGGAAAGAAATCATACAGAATTTATATATGTATTCATCTCAACAAGATAGCATTTTTTATATATAGGTCTATTTGGCCAGTGAAATTCATGTAAAACATGATTTACTGAATAGGTATTTTTAACAATCTATCTTGTATACCATGCTTATGTTTTCTGTCTTTCTGTTTTTTTTATACACTGTGATACTGTAATGGTTAATATTTTATTGGCATATAATCATTATACATATTACTAGGCTCTATAAGGAAGTTTTCATACATGTATATAGTGTACTTTGGCCATGCTCTCCACATGTCTCCCTCCTCTTCCTTTTCTCCTCTCCCCTTTCATTAATCCCTTTGTTGCTCAACAGACTTGCTTCCATTTTTATGTCACACACACACNCTTTCTATCTGGAGAATAGTGGAGGAATATAAGAAAATCCAAACAATGTTAAATGAGTATTTTTCACTATGATTGTGTTATCCAAATCTGATTTACCATGTAATTAGGTCAGTACAGTGTCAAAGGTGTTTCGGGGGTAGGGGTCCCTTTCCTTGCCTATGTATGGCATTCACTCAAGAGTTTTAATACAAAATGCCATGTTTGAAAAAAATGTCATCAAAACATGGTAATTGCTGCTTCGTCATTTTGCATATTATCCATCTGAAATTTAAAGAAGGACATGGAAAGAAATCATACAGAATTTATATATGTATTCATCTCAACAAGAAAGCATTTTCCTATATATAGGTCTATTTGGCCAGTGAAATTCATGTAAAACATGATTTACTGAATATGTATTTTTTAACAATCTATCTTGTATACCATGCTTATGTTTTCTGTCTTTCTGTTGTTCTTTTATACACTGTGATACTGTAATGGTTAATATTTTATTGGCATATAGTCATTATATATATTACTAGGCTGTATAATGAAGTTTTCATACATGTATATAATGTACTTTGGCCATGCTCTCCACATGTCTCCCTCCTCTTCCTTTTCTCCTCTCCCCTTTCATTAATCCCTTTGTTGCTCAACAGAGTAGCTTCCATTTTTATGACACACACACACACACACACACGTGATTATATGTATTTTGACTACAGTATAATTTCCATAAAGGAGAGGAAACATGTAATATTTGTCTTCCTGAGTTTGACTTAATTTGATTAACATAGTAATCTCCAGTTGTATCCATTTCCTGGAAAGGACATAACTTACAGTTTCTTTGTGCATTAACAAAATTCTATTGTGTCTACATCACATTTTCTCTATCCANTCTTTTGCTGATGNACACCTAAGTTGAGTCAAAGACTCAGCTACTGTGAATAATGCTGCAGTAAACACGGGCGTGCAGGTATCTCTGTTGTATGNTGTATTTCANAAACATTATGCAACATTTCCAGATGCAAGTCNCNNNNANNNTTNNA
>LZPO01045944.1:0-19457 GCA_001675575.1 Neotoma lepida | reverse complement strand
TTCATCAACTTCTGGATTTGCTGTAGTAAAAATTCCACAAGGATCACACAGAAAAGGATTGTCTTGAGTCTTGAAGGAATCCCCTTCTGGAAACCTATTACCACATACACCTGTATATGTTACTACATTTTCCTATTTAATTGTCAACTACTGGTGTGATAGATAAAACCACAAGCTTTGAAATAAAACAGTTCAGATTTGGTTCCTAGCCCAGATCTAACATGCATTGTCCCTGTGACTTGCCATTATTTACTCTCTCTGGGCCTCTGCATAAAACTAAAATAATGGAACCTGCTTTGGTTAGATGGTCAATTACCTATTGTTAAAGACCTCTGCAATGGCACTTATCAGGGGGGCAGACAAAAGATTGAGGTTTGTAGTAACTACATCCCACTGTTAAAGTCAGTGGACAAATCAACAATTTCCAAGTCCACAAAGTCTCTCAAACAAAATGGAGTGATGAGCTGAAACACTGCTGAATAGAGGCTTGGTGGTCCAAGGACTTAGAGGTCTCTTTTGAGATGAGGAAGAACTTGCCATGTGAACATCAGAGAGAAAAGTGTCCTGGCAGAGAAAGCATCAAGGCCTCAGCCCCAGAAGCAAAAGGTAGATTCTATCAGGACTGATGAGAGGGGGTTCCAGCATCTGAGTCTTGGTGCTCTCCTATCTGGCCCACCCCCTCATGATAAAGTCTAGTTCTGCATGCAATGCTATTAAGAGGTGGGGCCTTTACGGGATGACCATCCCATGAATGGAAAGTCCTTATTAATGAGATACTAGTGTTATCAGACACTGAATATTTTATAACTAATAACTAATTTAAGAAAACTGCCCTTGTAACAAGTGACTAGCTTAGCTGGGGCTGGTGGTGGTGCACGCCTTTAGTCCCAGCATTCAGAAGGCAGAAGCAGGTGGATCTCTGTGAGTTCAAGGACAACCTGGTCCACAGAGCAAGTTCTAAGACAGAAGACTACACAGAGAAAGCCTGTCTCAAACAAACAAACAAACAAAAAAAAAACCAAAAAACAAAAATCAAAACAAAAAAAAGGAAAAGTAACGTTGCTTTTTTATCCTTTCTACCACAAAAGGACAAGTGATAGGTATTACCTACAAAAACAGGCTCTAATCACTGTATCTGCTGCTGATGCCTTGATCTACCCAACATTTAGAACTAGAAGTGAAACATTGCTAGTGTTTATAAATTACTCAGCTTAAGGCATTTTGTTATAGCATCAGGGATGGACTGAGCCAGATAGGGTTGGGTAAGTAGACAGATGTGACTGGAGACACAAAACCTTGGACTAGAGACCATGACACCTGGAATATAGGTTCATCTGTGGAGACAGAGGAGAGACTTAGTACATAATTAGGGAAAAGGAACTGGATGGAGCCCACACATGGTTTAGCTATAAAGAAGAGATTTTGAGGAAGAGCAGCATCAAGGATTGTCAGGATGGGGGATGTTATTTACAGAGGCAGAAAGGCTGGGGTCTAGTAGTGTGTGGAGTGTTTTGGTATAGACATCCATACTTTTAAAATGCTAACTTACCTGGACTCTCATTTCCTCAGGAAGCTGGTCCAAGTAAAATCAACTGTTAGCATTTTCTATGTCTCTTGGAGAGGTGACTAGAAGGTAAATTCCTCCGAGAAAAGGGTTTTATTCTGTGGTGAGAGTTCTGGCTTGCTCACTGATACACTTGGCAGTACTCCACACTCCAAGTGACCAATGGAATGAAAGTTCAGTCTATGGTCAATGACCTGAAGTATGTGGAGTCTTTTAACCATCAGATTAGTTCCCATCTTCCAGCCCAGGAACGGATTGTGTAGGTTTCCCTGGAGGGGGACATCAACACCATCCAGAGCCTCTGTGGTATTTTCTTACACACTGCTTAGCATCAAATCCAAAAACGTGTCTCAGTGAGTCAAGTTCTTGCCACCAAGCCTGAGGACCTGAGAGAACACACAGCTGAAAGTTGTCCTGACCTCAAACATGTTAAGAGTATGTCCTTGCCACCACCAAATAAATATAATGTAATATAAGAGAAAAAGGCATGCCGAGAAGTGGGACAAAGGTCATAATAGAAGAAAATGCACATGTGACTAGATACAAGTGTCACAGACACAAAGCTTTTGCTTATGGAAACTGACAGCCAAGTGGGGAACAGCACCAGACACCTAGACTCTATAAACAACCCATGGAACTGAAAAAAACTAGAACAAAAAAAAAAAAAAACCTAAATTAAATTGAAAACACAATGAGATAGGTTTAACAGCAAATTGGACATAGCTAGGGGTTGACAGGTTTTGCAAATGAAATAGAGGATGTCCGGTTTAACTTTAATTTCAGACAAACAACAGAAGCTTGGTATAAATATGCCCCATTCAAAATTTTGGACATTCTAAAATGTATCCACTGTTCATGTGAAGCTCCTATTTAATAGGCTACTTCTTCATTTACCTGGAAAGATCAAACCCAGATAGAGAAGACTCATTCTGCTGGAAATATCCAGAATAAAGAATGAAGATTTTAAAAGGATGAACAAAAAATTTCCAGGAAGAAAAAAAGTGAAAGAGACATTTGAGACTCGATGAAAGGCCTAAGTCACGTGAAGCTGGAGTCCTAGAAGACAAACATGTCAGAAGCAATACTTAAAGCAACAAATGGTATTTCCAAGTCAGATTCCTGTTATGGGGAATAAAAAACAAGAAGCCCATACCTTTGTCCATCAGAAGAAAGCTGATGAAAAATGAACCCTTTTAAAGAGTCCAGGAAGAAGCACCTCACCCCATATGGTCCAAGCAATAAGACTGATCACAGACTCACCAAGGAAAGAAGCCCATGGAATGAGTATCAAAGAACATCTCCAACCCAGAGTCCCATCCCCAGTGACAATCCCCTTCAAAGGTAAAAGCACGGTGAGGATGTAGCTTGGCAGTAGAGTGTTTGCCTCATACCCGAAAAGCTGGGATTCCCACCCCTTATACATTGGGGAGGGGGCTGGAACTCGGACGATATACAGATATAAACCAGGCAGATAGAAAGAGGACAGCAGATAAGCATGCAGAAAAGTGGCTGAGTCTGCTGTGCTGAGAAGAGAGGAAGGTAAGTCATACTCTGGAGATGATGGCCAGGATGGGAGAGGAGAGGTGAGGAGGCCCTGTGGGCCAACAAGGAGAAGGTTGGGGTAAGCAGAGATGGTTCTGTTGAGGACAAGCAGGGCTGTAACAGAATTGGTTTGCATGTTGTCTTAGTGTGTCTATTGCTGTGATAAAACACCATGGCTGAAGCAACTTGGGGAGTTAAGAGTTTATTTCATCTTACAGCCCAGGGAAATCATGGTAGGAACTCAAAGCAGGAACCTAGAGGCAAGAGCTGATGCAGAGGCCATGGAAGGGTGCTACTTAGTGGCTTACTCCCCATAGCTTGCTCAGCCTGCTTTCTTATACAACCCAGGACCACCTGCCCAGGGGGTGGCACTACCCATAATGAGCTTGGCCCTAGGGAATCAATCACTAATTAAGAAAATGATCCTCCGACTTGCCTACATGCCAATATGGTGGAAGTATTCTCTCTTCCAAAATGAAGCCTGTGTTAAGTTGACATAAAATTTAGCAGAACATGTCAGTAATCAGGAGATGTATCCAACTAAACGTTTTCTTTATTTTTTGGTGCTGGGGGTGAAACCTAGAGCCTTGAGCATGCTGGTCATACACCCTTCCATTGAGCTACATCCCTAATCTCTAGACTGAACTATTTACTTCCCAGAATAAAGATCTTATCTCTAGTTTGTTTCTCTTTCTTCTTCTTCTTTTTAATATAGAAAAATGTTTTCAATTATAAAATAGAAGATCGTTGTTGCTGTTTGGTCCTTTGTCGTGCCTAAAGCAGATACCCCTCAGTCAAAAGGCTAACAGTCTTTTAATAAAAAAAATACATGGATCAATAAACACAAATGATTTCCTCTTTAAAAATATAAAGACATTTCTAATCAACTAAGAACCAAGAGAATGCACCATTAACACAAGCTTAAAAATAAAATACTGACAGGAATTCTTCAGGCAGACGGAAACCAATCCCAGGGTGAACTATAGAAAGGATCAAAGAACAATGGAAGTAAATGTCCTGCTAATCTATGAAGACTGACTACATAATGTTAGTATTGTTAAAGGCACACAGAGTTAGAATGTATGAGAGAGAATGAAAGTGTTCTGAAGCCCTGAGGGGTGAAAAATACCCAACTATCTTTTCCCAGGCTCTCCCACGTCCAGATCGCAATGCTGCAATCCAGCACACCGTCATCTCAGCATTTGGGGTTGCAGTGGTGAGCTGAAAGTCGGCATGAAGTACATGGTGAGAGCCGGCCTTTACTAACGAAATGGCAGCTAAAGTCAAAGGAGGAGACAGGTTTGAAGTATGAGGCCAGTTTGGGGCAGAGTAAGAACAAGGCCCTGTGAACTATCTGCAATGCAAACCAGAGGACCTGTTTGTATCTGCAACATGCAAGTGAAAACCCAAGTGGGGTGGGGCATATCTGGAACCCAGCATTGGAAAGCTAGAGACAGAAAGATCCCTAGAGCTTGTTGGCCAGCTAACCTAGCCAAACCAGTAAGAGACTGTCTCAAAAAACAAGGTGGAGAGAAACTGAGGATACCCGATGTCAACCTCTGGCCCCCTCATACTAGCACACACATGTCCAACCACACGCACATGTACACTGACACATGACCAAACACAAACACACCTATACATGCACAGATGGTTGGAGTTTTAAAATAGTAAAGAAGAAGAGAGATATCAAGCAGATGGTATAGAAGATGAACGTGTGGGAGGGAGGTAGAAGGCAATGAAGTCACTTATAAAAACCAAACAATTAAAAAGTACAGCAGGTGATACAAATATCAAAGAAACAATAAGATAACAGATAAAACCAAATACACTAGTAATTAAGTGTAAACATATACAACACCCCATCAACCAAATACCTCATGTAGACATCACAATCTACATTCCACAGTGGAAGACTCCCAGGCACAGACAAGTTGAGTAACTTGTCGTGATTGTCCAACCCTTAAGTCACAGTCGCAGGGCTCAAGCCCAGAAGCCAGCCTCCTCTGCACAGATCCTCCTACCCTCCTGCACCCCCACCACTCTAGGTCACCCCTCCTGCAGCCTGCACCCAGATTCCTGCAACAAACTCCTAACTCATTTCTCAGGTACCACACTGTTGTCATGGTGACTGCGCAATGGCACAAATCTCCCCTGGATCTCATCTCTTCCACCCAAATTAAACTGTTCCTGATTGTCATTTATTTTGGAACAAAGGTAGCAGGTCATATGAGGTCCCTTTAGATGGTCACTCCTCCCTTCTTCTACTGCTTCCTGCCCTACATGCTAAGAAGGGCCTGCTGAGGCTTCCAGAAAGTACATTTCCCTTGGGTGGAATGAGAGCTATCCTGTAAGGTCGCCAGGGTTAGCCCTTCCTCTGTCACTATGGTTACAATGATAGCAACCACTCACTGAACCTGATGTCCAGTACAGTGGGACAGGCTTAAAAAGCATCATTCCCCTTTAACCTTCATAACTGTACACCCTAGACAGGAAGGTTCACTCAGACAAGTCAGTTAGTGCCCTCCTTTAAGAGGAAAAAGAGCAAGCAAATGGAGCAGGCCACCTCCCCGCATCTCCCTCAAATGTGTAGCACCAGCTGACTGAGTGACACACAGAACATAAGGTAGGGAGAAGGTAGATTGCAGCATGGACTGCAAGTCCAGGAGGGCTCTGAAGCAAGGTCATATTTGGGAGATGATGTGAGGGTGATGAAATGGACCCTCTGGGTGTCTCAAAGCTAGTAGGCAGAATGCCTTGAGAAACAGCATGGAGGATGGTGCTGAAACATCACATTCAGTACTTTGACCCTATGACTATATCCTAGTGCTGGGCCACAGAGACAGTGTTACAAGAACAGATCTGGACTCTGCCTTGGAATGATAGAAAAGTATCTTCTTCCCCCCATGTGACCTTATATAAATCAGAGGCTGTTGAGGACCATCTGCATTCTGTATACCACAATGTCTTGAGGCCTACTCTAGGAACTGGAAACTGGACCTAAGTCTCTATAGGTTTTTCATAAACAAAGGGGAAGCCTAAGAAATACCACATGCCCCGTCTTAACTAAATACTGAAGTCTCATATGACCTTCGATTCAGGAAAAATGGGAAGGCTGGAAAGTTGGTGCAAAGGTTAAGAGCACTTGCTCTTGCAGAGGACCAGGTTCAATTTCTAGCACCCACATGGTGACTCACAAGCATCTGTAACTCCAGTTCCAGGTGGATCTTCCTATCTCAGTGGGCACCAGGCCATGCACATGGTACACAAACATATGTGTGGGCAAAATGTTCATACACACAAAATAATAAAAGTAAATAAGTAAGTTCAAATTTGAAAAAGAAAAATGGAGCTGTTTAAACCAAAAGAGAAGGCCAAATTAATGACATAGCCATGCTACAAATAACAGGATGATATCCACTAGACTACATATGGAAAATTTGTCACTGAGAACAGATCTCTTGTCCTCCCTTTGTAGTGAATGTTGACAGGGAGAGGAAAATGTGATGGTGAACCAAGATCTCAAGACAGAATCCCAAAGGGCTCTGCATGAGGTAGACCTACCCACCAGATCAAAGTCCAGGACAACCCACATGGAGATGCCTAAAAAAGGGGGAAGAGCCACAGGCAAGAACCAAACATCTGCTGAAGTCTGGAGCCCACCTGGGGAAGGGGCACAGATTTGGGGTGACAGGTTTTTCAGCCACTTTCTGCTGCCTTAGGCCTCAAATCTCTCATGGGAGCTTTAATACACAGTACAAATGGAGCAGGTCAAGGGGCTTTGCCACACCTTTGCTTTCTTCAGGAAGACTTTGGAGGCTAAAATGTGTTTACAGACACTGAACACTCAAGTATTTGAAAATAATCCTCCAAATTCAGTGGAGACAAAGTGGTCTTTAAATATTTGTGCAAATATTAAATTTATATATTTTATGATACGTGAACACTTGCATGCAAAATAAAACCTCTTTAGTGAACAGTGTGCTGTGATTAAGCTAAAGGGAAATTTACCGCTCCAAACTAGAGGAGGAGGTTAGGTGCTGTTTTGGATGATCCTGGCATGTGGTCTGCCCCAACCCTGCCATGCTGTGCTTCCATGACACTCACTTCTCTGGAGTGTTTACGAGATGAGCAAGGCCTGCTCAGAGATGTTGTTCTCAATCATCCCAGGCATTTCCACCCTCAGATGAGAAGTTAAAAACTGGTAAGCTGGACTTTTAACATACACTGGAGAATGCTGAGCTCTATTGCCCCCAAGTGGTCATAAATGATATGACACCCCACTAGAGAGTTCTGTCTTTGTGGGCTAGAAAAACAAAACAAAATAAAATAAAATAATAATAATAATAATAATAATAACAACAACAACAACAACAACTCAGAAGAAGATGGTTAAAAGCCAGGTGCTGGGAGGCTGGAGAAATGCTCAGTGATTAAGAGCACTGGCTACTCTTCCAGAGGACCTGGGTTGAGTTCCCAGCAGCCATACAGTGGATCACAGCCATTAGCAACTCCAGGGGATCCAAGAATCATTTTCTAGCCTCCCTCTAGGCACTAGGCACAGGCACAAGTGGTACACTTACACACATGCAAGAAAAACACTCATATTCATAAAATAAAAAAAAGCAGGTTCTATGTGTATAAGCAGTAAGAGAAGGCTGAGGAAAGAATACTTTTTATGTTACAATTTCCTCCAAACCAGAGGAGCAATGAAAAAAATCTGTTGGAAGTGAGGCAGAATGTGAGCTCTTTCCTGCCCACCTATGTAGCTCAGGACAAATAGTCTCTTATCTCTCATATAATCACTGACATTGAATAAGTATGGATGCGATCTTTTTACACAGTAATTGCACAGGGAGTTGGCCAGACTGCATGGCAGTATCCTGTAACTTGATGTTTTTACCTGAAACGCTGCAATTTTAAAGCATTGTGTTGTACAAATCAATGCAGTACAAATACTAGTCGACATTAAAAAAAAAAATCTAGTTTGGCAAGGGGGAGAAAAGAGGAGTATGTCTTGAAGAAGGCATCATGTAATAAATTTATTATGTTTTGTTACATTTTCCAGTTTTCTCTTAATTCCAATTGTATACTATATAACCAACTGCTGTCTCAGAAATAAAATGTTTTAAACATAAAAATATAAATTCTGCTTCTTAAAAGTGCATACACCTTGAATAATAAAATATACAAATAAATAACAGAAGGCAGTGACACACCTCATGCACTTGGCCTAAAATAATTTAAAATGTAGAATACACTTTCTTCCAGCCTGCAGGAAAGATACTCTGCCATCCTTTTACTGAAAAATTTATACAGAGCTCACTACTGGCTCGTGAATGACACCAAAGCATTTTGTGTACAGTGATATGACATGCAGCTTTTAAGACAACCAGAGAAATAAATGCCACTGTAAATACACAAAAGAATCAAGAAACCATTTTAGTAATGGGGCCTGAATTCAATTTTAACCAGTGGTGAGAGGCACAGTCGGTGAGCACACCTACACAGGACATAAATGCCTACAGGAAAGACCGACAGAACCGCAAGGGCAGAAACACAGTCCCCCAGTCTGGAATAGCACCTTGTAAAGTTCATGCTGCATGTTCACAGCAGCAGAGAGCTCGACTCTGGGAGGTTGTGCCAAAGCTGTTCCAGTTCTGGTTTTTCCTAATATCTTTACTCCTTAAAATATGGACCATGTCAGATAAACTGTCTCTTTTTCCTTTTTGTAGGCAGCCTGATGCTTAATGGGATGAGGCCACACAGCATAGTAGATTATTTTGAAGACGGTATACATGCACCTGGCTCACCACAGATTAAAACCAAACTTCATGTGCCTCTGCAGGTAACATATACTGCCAAATTCCTGGATAAGTATTGGTTTTTTTAAATTACATGAACAAATAGCAATGAGAGCTCCAACACAATTCAAATAAAATGTTTCACATTTGTTTTAAACTTAAAAGGACTCCTAAAGCTATATGCTGAGTAGGAAAGACCTAGGGTGGAGTGCAATCTGAGCAGGAGGCCCAGTGCAGCCGGTCAGTGGTTTGCAACTGTGCTATCAAAAGCAGAGAAGGGTTTGCAAGGCTAGACAGGTAGCTTTCTACTGTCTTCTACCACATTTTCTAACCTGGAGTGACTTCTCCTCCTGCATGGGTCTCAGCCACACAGTAGAACCCGGAGAGAGGCTCTGGGAATGAACTTAGACCCCTTCGGGCACTGTGCCTGCCACCAAGAACAATCATCCCCAGAATGGCAAGTGACATACACCCATAAAATGCTCCACAGGTCCAAATCAGGCCTTGAAATCAGAAAACCCCTGTCCCCTGGATTTCAAGCAGGGGACTGACACCTTCTTTAAATGTTCTTTTCCAACACAATGGAGTTCCTCTTGAGTACTTTGCATGGCAGTGATGAATCTCGCCATAAACTGTTGGCAAAGAGATGGTGTACCATATCCTTCTCAATTCTGACTGCAACTAGTAGAGAAAGTCACAGGACCCAACCAGTGCTAAATGGCATTAAAAGGCTGGGAGAGGCCCAGGCATTCCAAGTCCCTTGATGATCCTAGTGACCTCGGGTGAATCATCCAGAAGAGGCCTGGGTACAGTGTATGTATGAGATTCAAAGACACCTTTCACATACACTATGAGCCTCCTGTCCCTGCCCCTGCCCCATGGAAAACAATGGTTTTAAATGAATGGGAGATGGATCTAGACCTGAATCCATTGTACAACACTATCATACATTCCACATCCTTAATCTTACTGAGACCAGTGGGTGGGCAGACCCAGAGCCTTCTTAAACAGCTCCAAGTCTCTACAAAAGCATTTAAAAATTGTTAGCACTATGTGAAGCCACATCTCTCCTTGTGATGGACACTAGAAGATATAAAAAATTAAAATCTATAGAAAATGGCAGGTTATTTCTTAGAACAAAATACTTTAGGAAAGTCTTCAGGCTAAATACAATATATACACCAGTGTATGTTCAACATATCCAATCCACTCCTGCTTGCAAAATACTATTTTATACACAATCTCACCAATGATCAAAAAGATTGGCAGAGAAATAGACGCAAAGCAACCTAAAATTCACATTCATGCTCACCTACACTGATGATTAAGCCACATTTTAAAAATTACAAATTCAAAAATAGAGCTCCAGAATCTGAGTTGTCTTTTTTCTTTTTTAAAACTCAACGTTTAGTGTAGTTTCTCTGTATGCTTTTTAATCGGTTGCTTGCATAGGTAGTATGAGCATGCTTTCTGGGTTAAATGGAGGGCATGCAAAACTGCTTTCTTTACTTGGGGGTAAAAATGATTGGTCATGCCCAAAAAGCAGTTACAAAAAACAACTTGGGGTCTGATCAAAAGGCAGCATGGACAGCGAGCACTGACTGAAATAAAAGCATTATGTCCCACCTGAAAGGTGCAGTCAGTTGAACAGCGATGAATCCTTTATAAAACTCAAGCAAGAGCAGCCTGCATACTAGCAGCTAAGTTGTTTTTATGATAGGCACTGGTTTGTCAGCAAATTTTGCCCTTCTCAACTCCAAAATATAAGTATCAATGCACCTTCAAACTGTATTTTATTGAAACTGTGCTTATGATTTTCATTCTAGTTCAAAAGTCCACCCCGGAACACTAATCACCTTTGTATCCAATGACAATCTACGCAGGAAACTGTAACTTCAGGTATTTAGTAATCTATCAAAATGAAATGTGATGCCATGTGTCCATCTACTTACAGAGGGTTTATTTGAAGTGAGCTTTGTTCACAACTCTTTAATCCATATTCCCTTAAGCTGCCACTACTGCTCCCCTGACAAATCATTCCTATTTGTTTTATTATAGTTAGAGGGTGGCAATGCATCCCATCCCTCAACAATCTCCATTCCACCTCATACAAACACAGAGGTCTGATTCTAATGCAACATGACTAGCTACTAGATTTTACCGCTACACAGCATACAGCTCAGTCTGAACCAGTGGCCAGAAGACCACAATGTCTCCAGAGATAAAAAAGGATACTTTTGGTTTCCAGACAAAAACTCAAGAGAACCTCAGGCCTTAGCTGATCAGAATCCATTTAGGATTCTGCTGAAGACTATTACTCTATGGCAGGCCCTGTTTGCTCTGGTGTCTCTCAGGACTCCTCCACTACAGCAGACTGCTGAAGCTGTCTGTTTACCTCTGTATGCAAAGCAGGCCCAAATGACGGAATGAATGAATGAATGACTAAATAAGGATTACATGTGTTCAAGGCAACCTCAGATCTCTGCACAATTGTGGCACAGCACAAATATACCACATTGCTCTATTGATCTGGCATGGCACTACTTAATCTCAGGCATAAGAAAATACAAACGAGGTGGGCATAGGTCTTAAGTGACATGAGCATCATCTGAGGAGTCATGAAGGCAAGGTGGAAGACTGACTTAAGGAATGGTGTAGCCCCATGCACAGGGTTTACAAGAAAGAGAGCAAGGATAAAAAAGGGTTTTACATAAAAAAAAAAAATTACCAGTGCATCACTCTGTTGGTTGGTGCTGTGTGCCCGCTGGGAATGACTGCCCTAACCAGGCTCAGTGGGTTGCCAAGCAGAAACTCAGGCCTACCATCTGAGCAGGCGATTTTGACCCCAAAGCACACATATGCTCACTGTGCCCAAATCACTGAGAAAAGACGGTAATAACCAAGTCCTTAACCCTGCCACAGAACTGAATGAACCAAGTGACAAACTTGGGTAAGCTATTTCACTTCAGACAACACCTTCAAAGCAGCCTTTCCTGGGTCTTAAACAAACCCTAATAGTCAGGAATTAGATTTGTTTTCCAGCCTCACAGGCATGGCAGCTTCGTAGCCTAGACAATGCCATATGTCCTGATTTTTTTCTAGTAAATTAAATATGAAATAAGGACTAAATGGCATATATATGTGTGTGTACATATATATATATTTCAATTTTATTGTATTATAGAAATTGTATTTCTAGATCCCATGGAAAAGTAGAGACTTGTAGAGGATTGTTTTGTTTTGTTTTTAAGAAAACATGATACATTTGGGAGGGAGGATCCATTCCTACTGCATTCAAGAATAAAACTATGAAGTACTGTGAAAATTAAACTAGTTTCTATTCATCTTGATTATGGCAAAACAGCTTGTTATTAAAATCCTTTGTCTTATCACACTCTAATTCTAAGACCATTTCAGAGGCTCAAATCACACAAATGCTCAATTGCTGATACTGATGGCCTCACATTTGGTGCTTTTTCAAAAAATAAAAACAATAAAAGAAAACAAGACCGGTGGCTAAACACTGATGGGGCTGACCTGGTGTCACTGAACAATGATGACATGCAAAGGCAGCTGTCACCTCAGTCACACCAAGTCAGGGCAGAGAGCCTCAATGCTTTGGGAAGCCACAAGGGGGGGACACAGCAGCAGCCAGTACAGGACTGAGTGCAGTGGGCACTGCCTTACACACACTGGAATGCGTGGAGCATTGTGGTAACGTGCACAAGGTTGAACACCTACGCTTCAAATGCCACAAGGGCTGAAAATCCCAGCCACCCTGACCCTGCAAGCTACCAGCTAATGTCCACATTAGCAGCAAAATAAACTTAAGTAACCTACTGGAAATACTTCCCAAGAGGTATTCATTAAAAAAAAAAAGAAAGAACAAAAGGACAGTGCAGAAATCAAAACTGCATGTACATATGCACTGCAGTCACTTCACAGAAATACTGAAAAGGGAGTTTGTATGGACCTGGGAACCATGAGCCTTTGTATTTAATAACACATAAACTCAACATGCCATATTTAATGACAAAGTGACAAACGCTACGCTGAGAATCAAGATCATGATTCTCTTGACATTAAAAAAAATAGGAGGATACTAAAAAACAGGGCTAGAAAGTATTTCTAAGCGATTTCCACAAGGCTTGGGAAACTGTGTTTTATCTGCGAGAATTCAGTGAGGTTCCCCTTTTCACATACAATTTGCATATAATTTGCAACTACATGCCAGAGGGAACATATGCCAGACTCTGCCTGAGTTCTGGGTCTGAGATTAACTCTTCAGAACAGAGTAGACATAAAAGAGTTACTGAAAAGCAGTTAAAAGGGAGACTGACTGGTAGGATCCAAAGTGCATGTGCAATGCTTTGTCTCCCATCACGTCAAAACACCGTCAGTGGCTCTTGGCAGGAGGCAACTTCTTTCTTTCCCAAGCAACAAGACAAGACAATAAGCATGCACACAAGGGGCAGTATGAGATCCTCAACTTCTAACAGAAAAAGCAACATCGGGGAAGGAAAATGGTATCAACTCAGGCTTCTAGCTTGGAATAAAAATTTTTTTCTGGTTATCTTTCAAAGGCATTAACTGTTCTGCCACAGTTCAAAATTCCAATGGCCTTAGTCAGCAAATTTAGAATGAAAAAAAAAATATCAGTGACTGGCTTTCTGACTATCCAAAATTTGCCAGATCTTAGAACATATCCAAGGAGTCAAGACAGGCTAGGGTATGCATATCACTGCAGATATGAAGGTAGCAAAAGATTTTATGTCTACCTCTGAAATCTCTACCTGTGGCAGTAGGAGAAAGGACACAGTCACCACCTCCCTTGCATGTCACCCTCCTCTTGAACCCATTCATTAGTAATGTACATCCATCCTAGACTAGCTGAGTATATATACCTGAGAAACATTAGTGTTAAGATATTGCCCTTACAAAGACTGGTAGATGGGGCCAAAGTGCAGAAAGCAAGTTTTCCCTCAGTTTATTTTGTTGTTAGCATCACAGTTTTTGTTTTTTGTTTGCTTTTTAAGCTCGTGATGCCACTCAACAATCTATACGAAGGTAAATTCTGCTCAGATGAAACCCAAGTCAAATAGTTCGTCTGTCTACACACTGATAGCTTAATTAGTTCACAGGTTTCCAAACCCTAGTGTCCAGTGAAAGTCTTAGAGTTCTCTAGAAAGAAAGAGGTGCAATTGCTAAAGGGACTATCTAGATTGTTTTCTACCGTTACTCCAGTTAGCTTGCTATCAATGCTTTGCCTATGGCTGTTATTTGGTTCAATGGCAGAATAAGGCGACACTTTTAACAATTTGAGTTCCATACACACACTCATACTCTCTCACATAGTCAGGCACATGACCCCCCAAAAAATACAAAATAAAAGCATAGAGGGCTTTGGTGGGAAGGGAGGAGTTCTAAATAAATAAACATCTGTACAGATAAAACACCCAGACCGCAGAAGATCACTGAGGTTTTTGAGAAGGCCGTGCAGATGTTTGCATGCTAGAAGATAGCTTTTTGGAGCTTTTCTCGGTGGCCAGCCTGCTACTGGGAGACAAGGGAACTCCGGACTCTAGCTGGGAAGACTTGGATCTGCGAGCAGATAGCAAGGAATGTTTAGCTGAAGCAGGGTCCTTGGAGACAAGCTGTTCTTTTCCAACTGCATTTGTGTTTGACTCCTGTGAGCCTGGGGGCTGATGGCCTTTCTCTGCCTTGTCATCTGTGGTATTCTTACTGACTGACTTGACAGAGCTCCCACCAGCCTTTTTGGACAGCAAGGTTGTCTTGCCAAGATCAGTGGACCGCCGGGTTTCTTTCTGTCTCAAGGCTGACTTAAAGAAGGACAGTCCCTTGTCCTCAGACTTGCTGTCCCTCTTCAACCCAGAGCGCACACTTGTGCTTGGTGAGCGCAAGCTGGCCATGGAGGAGCTCCGAACGTGTTTGCCATCAACTCTGCTGTCCCCTGCTCTGGTCTGATTCACCCGAGGGGAGCTGGGTTTGGAGGTGGACGTGGAGGTGACACTGACTCTGTCAGAACCTAAGCTTTGTCTGGAACCCTCTCTACTCAAGCTCCGGTCAGAAGTCCTGCTCTTCCCAGAAGGGAAGGAGCTCCTGGTGGCAGGGCCTGGGGCTTTTTTGGCAGATATGGAGGACGAGGAGTAAGTGAAGGCAGAAGCAGACTTCTGCTTCTGCGGTGAAGGAGATGACATGGATTCCTGGGACCTGGGAGATGATTCTTTTTTGGGTTGGGTAGAGGCAGGGGATGAATGCCTTCCANTGGCCCTGGAAGAATCTGCTTTGCTCCGACAGCGGGCAGGTTTCATGGAAACCTTCACAGGAACAGGTGAAGAAGGGGATGGACTTGAAAGAGAAGATTCCTGGCTGGCCAAAGCTGGCCTCCCCTTCCGCATGCTCTTCTCTGGCTCAGAAGTGCCTTTGGAACTAGGGGATCTCTTGGTTGTGCTCTCTGGCTTCTTTGTGAGGGAGTCTGGGTGGCTTGGAGGTTTCACCTCTTTGACTGGAGAGCTGTCAACAGAATCACTCTGATCCACATAAGCAATCTGGTTATTATTATCAAAAGGATCAGAGACGGGGGGCAAGCAATCCCCTTGTGCTAGATTTTTGCTTGGTGTGTCTACAACATTGGGGTTCAATTTTCGAGAGTCTGACTCATCTTTGAACACACCTTCCATTACAGCCAGNGGGGCCCGGCCCACAGCCTTGTGCTCTCGTCTATTGTGACTGTCACTTGGTTCCTGGTGGCTACCAGCAAGGTTCCGTAGACTACCGAAGCAGGAAATGGAGACTTTGTCATCACCTGCCTCCCCAATCCTTTCAAGGGTGGAGGCAGATCCATGGATCGGGGAATCCCCTGAGAAGCGGGAAGGAGAACTGGAGCGCATCTGTAGCTTGGCAGACAGGGACCAAGAAGGCCGCATGCAATTTTCATTGACGGCCAAGGGGCTGGTGACAGAAGATCTGGATGACAGACTTTGACGCTGCACACTTCTCACAAATGGTCGAGTAGAAAAGCCTCCTGCACAGCAGAGAAAATTCTGTCAGGCTAAACCAACAAAAATACTTAGTAATACCTTAAGCACTCAAGAGAGAGCAAAGGCAAGCCTGGTGGAACAACAGAACCATGACCTTCAAAGCTGGCCTGTTTGCTAGAGTCAAGATAGCTGTGTGCTTTCAACCCTTTGAAGACCAGTTCCTGTGGTGGTATTTATCTATGTCCCACAATAAAATTTATCTGAGGATCAGAGGAACAAGGTCAGCCGCTATACTTGCAATGTTAGCACACGCCCTTAATCCTATCACTTAGCAGGAAGGGTCTGTCTGGATCTCTGTGAGGAATAGAATCAAGCATGGAGACACACGCCTTTAATCCCAACATCAACTGTAGAATTCTGGAGGTCTATACAGAGAGACAGGAAGTGATGTAGCTAGGCTGAGAGAGCCAATGGGAGAACAGAACAGAAAGGGATATAGGCGGGGAAGTATAGGAAGTCACATTCTCTCTTTCGGAAGCAAGCGGCTTGTGAGGTGAGACTGGTAGCTGTTCCTAATTCCTCTGATCTCTGTCAGACTTTCACCCCTATCTTTGCCTCCATGTTTTATTTAACAAGACCATTTAGAAATTCGTCTTACAAGTTTCCTTATCCACAAAATAGGGTCATGCTAACTCTGAAGTCAGCAAAATGTTCTCCACCTACTTCATCCTACCTCAGGGTCAGCACGCTTTCTGGAAAGACCTAGTCAGTCTGTCAGGCTGTTCAGGCAATTGCTCAGCTCTGTGACCTTACCTACTTACCTGTAAAAGCAGCCACAGGTGACACACAATTAAGCATGGATGGTTATGTTCCAAAAACTATGGAAAAACCAGCCGTCCATATGTGGCCTCCGGCTACGGTCTGCCGACTATTAGTCTAATCAGAGAATTAAATAAAATCTTAGAAGTCTGTGTCCAGCAAGGATCCTGGCACTCACAGATGTTCACTAAACATGGGATGCTAACCCAGCTCCTTCATCTTCCTGAAGGATACCTGGGACTCATAGAACGAACTCGTTGCCCAAAATGACACAAGAACCCATGACCCCCATTGCATTCCCTGTGGAGGTAAGTCTATAACAGGCAACAATGAAAGGGCATTAGTGGAAAGCCTTGGATATTATACATACTCCCTTGAATGATGGGTAGACTAATATTTCCAAAGGCTTAAACCTTCCCAAGACAATTCCAAGCTGAATTCTGTATACATTTGTTATTGTAGCTGTGGCCTTTGTGACTTCTAAGAGTCGGGTTCTGTTCTATGTGACCACTGAGCATGACTAAATGATGATGATGCTTAAGAAGATATTGATTTCACCAACTAGACTTTTTAAAAATAGATTAAGGCAAGCTACTTCTGGGTTTTTTATTAAAACAACAGCAAATTCCAAGTTTACAGGGCTGTGGTGAAAATACTGTCCACCTAAATAGGTTCACTAGTCAGCTTTTCCTAAAATACTAGGAAGGAGAAAGGACTTAGGAACAATAGTCTAATATATTCCTACTTCTCAGGGAAAAGAAGTAAAATGCCAAAGCAGGTAGAGTCAGAGGCATGCCACAGCTCTCCTAGTTTGACTTCTTTACAACTGCCTTCCATTTTAGCTCCATTTCATTTTCTCAGAATTATCCATCACCCCTAGAAGCAGACTAAAGCAACTGAAACACTGGCAACAGAGTGAGTCTCTCTGGAAGATGAGTCACTGTCTTCATTACAGAAGCTGAGCTCACCCTCTCCCCCTTCTAGCTCTTAGTACTTTGGCTGCCAATCCACCGTATACCTCCTGGGGTTCCTGATAGTACTAAGGGCTATCCTGTCAATGCTCATGCCTAAGTGAGAGGGACCAAGAAAAAAAAAAACAAATAAACAAAACACACTTCAATATTTCATCAGATTTTCCCCAGTATTGATATTGTGACTATGTTTAGAGTAGAGGTCAAGCTGACCCAACGGTGTCCTCATTAAGCTGAGAACAGCAACTCTACATAACACAGTCCCAGGCAAGGGAGAACGTCTCTGAGTCCTTACAGTCATTCTTCAAAATTTAACAAAAAGTATTTATTCCTAAAGAGTTAAAGATCTAATCTGTACATAGGACTATAGAAGTGGGAAATAATGAAGTAGAGGGAGAAAACCCTGAGTCACAGAGAAGCCACAACTCAGTTATGCACCTCCACTCTTTTGAGTTCTACAATCTCCTTGGGAAAAGACTTTGTTCCTAAGCCTATGGAACTTGTGCTTTGTTTATGAGCTGCCATTTTGGAAATCTGACACCAAGACCCACACCCACCATCGTCTTCACTCCTTTCTCCTGTCATCTCCACAGACTCAGAGAGTGAGGCCAAGGAGGTGCGTCTGGAGGAGGCTGCAGAGGTCACGCTGGCTTGCTTGCTCCCTGGGAGCCGGCTCACCCAGTGCTCACACAGAGAAGAACTTGTGGAACCTGCAGAAAAGAAGATGGGTCCTGAGGTCAGCCAGGGTCCCACACTGTACACATCCTGTCAAGCCAAGCTGCCAGTCAAGCCAGAGACTTGTGTCCTCATTCCAGAGTTAAAACAAATTCCCAGAGCTGAGTATCTCTAGCAAAAACAAAGAAACTTCAGGCAATTCCTGCATACAGGAAGGTTGTAGAAACAAAGTGCAAATATAGAATAAATGTTTCCAAAAGCAGCACCAAATCCTGGCAAGGGAACAGTGGAACAAGGACATACAGCCACTCACTCTACAAGGACTTGCTAAGCACAAGCTCTAAGCACTGGCAGTACTACTGAATCACCCAAAGAAAGAGCAGTAAAACAGACATTGGTTTTCTTAGCTTCAATGTCTTTTGGACATTTTAAAGCCATTTTATAATACTAATAATACATGCACACACATGCACCAGCACACACAGTAGGGGGTATGAATATGCTCTATGTCCATCAGTCCTGTCAATTCCAGGGGTACCCTTAAATGTATGTTAGGGTAAGACAGACCTAAAGAGACTGTCATTTTTAGCACATCTCAGATTCTGGAATGGCCCAAGAGTACCAGAGTTCCCTCTTCCAGTCAAGTGAGTAGGCCTTGTCTCCTGGCAGGGGGTTGCTCTGCTTGAGTAAGGCTTCCTTTCAGTTGCTTTGAGCATACCCCTGTAGAGGCCTGGAAAGGGACATAGGTCACCACTGCCTGCCTCTCCTATTGATATATTACCACATTCCAAGCTATTTTCTTAAAGCCATAGTCTGCAGTAAGAAGCATGCATCTTCCTCTTATTTGGATTATCTATGGCTGCATCCATGTTGTGTGGGGGACTCATTTCTACACTGATTAACATAATGGGCTGCATCTCATCAGCAAAACTCAGCCAGGCGGTGGTGGCGTACGCCTTTAATCCCAGCACTTGGGAGGCGGAGGCACATAGATCTCTGTGAGTTCGAGGCCAGCCTGGTCTACAGAGAGAGTTCCAGGATAGGCTCCAAAGACACACAGAGAAACCCTGCCTCGAAAAAC
>LZPO01045943.1:0-19486 GCA_001675575.1 Neotoma lepida | reverse complement strand
AAGTTTTACATGTTGAATGTGATATTAGATTCTCACAAACCTATTTTTGTTCCTTAAAATTTGCTTAGAATTTAGTTGCTTTTCAGCATTGTGACGAGAGAAACTAGTTGGGAAGAGGGAAAGATATATTTTGGCTCACGGTTGCAGAAATTTCTAACCATGGCTCTTTAGTCCTATTGCTTTGTGCTTAGTTAAGACAGGGCAGGCATCATGTCAGTGTGAGTGTGTGAGCAGAGGACCCTCTTCATCTCATGGAAGCCAGGATGGAGGTAATGATAGATAGGGAGATCCATAGAGAGAGGTAGAGATGGNGGTAGAGAGAGACTTCAAAGATGTGCTTTTAATGAGCTACATCCTTCCAGGACCTTTCTCCTACCACTCCCAAAAATGTGTCAAATTGTGAACCATCACTGCATTAATCTGTTCATATCCAACCATAGTAAAAAGCTAGTTAACTTCATGTGTTCTGTGTCTTGTATTAGCTTATTGACTTGATCTCTTTAGTGGGAAAAAAAAACCACTTATTAAGCTTAGAAGCTTAATTTTGACTAATGTATACTACATGTCTTCTCATTAAACTCCTTTTATGCTGAGGCTCATAAAATTCTTGTGACTTTTAGTTTCTAAGCCACCACTGCAGATTTGAAGAATATCAAATATCCATAAAGCTAAAAAATAAATTCATACAAATCAATCTGTAAAATTATGATCTATTTTTATTTTTTAAGATTTTTTTATTTGTGTGTCTGTGTGTGTCTGTGTGTAGACCACTTGTGTGTGGGTACCCAAGAAGTCCAACAGAGGTGGTGGGTGGACTGCATTGGGTGTTTCCAGGTTCTACATGTCTTGTCCAAAGAATTTAAAACAAGGGCTACACTCTACAAGATGGAACCCACCCCTGATACTGCTCAGATGANCAAGAACATGAAACTACTTAGGCTATGGGCCTAGGGGAAAACCAAATACTATTGTTCTGCTAAAGGAATGTAGCAATAAAGCAACTCCTAATGACATTCTGTGTAACTATAGATCAGTGTCTCACTCATCCATCATCAGAGAAGCTTCCTCTTGTAGTATACAGGAACTAACACAGGCCTACAACTGGACAATGTGCAGAGTGAGAGATTTTGGAACACCTTGTCCTAAACAGGATGTCTTTGTCAAACTCCTCCCTTCAGAGCTCAGGGAATATGTGACAGAGGAGGAGAAATGACTGTAAAAGCCGGAAGGGATTGGATGACTGCAAGGAAACAGTGTCTTCCAGACACAACATGACAGATGCACAGATGAAATCACAGTGACTGTGCCAGCAAGCACAGACCCAGTGTACATTCAAGCCAGAGGGGATCCCAGCACTCAGAGGAGGAAGTGGACATGAGCGCCTATCCCTAACCAAGAAGCTGTCTCCAACTGACAACGGCTTGCAAAGAAGAAATCAGTTTCTCCAACAGAGTCTCCCTGGGTATATCAGCCACACTTAAGGGTAGGTCCCATGTTCCACAGAAGATGGACAACAAACTGAACTAAAATGGTATTTTTTGAGACTTTTCTTCTCATTTTGCTTTATTTGGGCATTTGTTGCTGTTGTTGTTTTACTGGCCTTCCTGCTTGTATATTATGGTTTCCAATTTTGTGTTTTTATAGATTTTGTATGTATGTTTTTCTTATGCTTTTCTGTTTTGTTTTTAATTTAGTTTTTTGTTACTTGTGTCTTTGGCTGTCTGTTTTCTAAAGAGAGAGAAAAAAAGGGGCCATGTGGAGTGGATGAGTGGGAAGATGGGAGGATCTGAGAAAAGGTGGGAGCGGGAGAACTGATCAGAATATAGTCTAAGAAAAAAAACTTTTCTTAAAAAATAATAACAACCCCCCCAAAAAAGCCCACTAAAAATGAAAACAAAGGCTAACAGAGATTTGCAAAAGAAGCAGGATAACTTGACTCAGAGGAAAGTGACAGTGCAGGTTACAGGGTGATACATTGTCACAATTGACAGCAAGGCATGGGAGACTAGCTTAGCAGTTAAGAACATTGGCTGCTCTTCCAGAAAACCTGGGTTTGGTTCCTAGCACCCACATAGCAACTTACAGCTATCTGTGACTACAATTTCGTTTCAAGGTATCTGATGTCCTATTTTGGTCTCCCCATGCACTGAACACACACGGTACACAGACATACATGCAACCAAAATATTCATATACATTTTATAAATGACCAAAATGATTGACAACAGGGTCACATGAGTGGAAACACTCAAGGGCCTTGTTCTGGGCTTCCTTTTATAACATTCAAGAGAAGGAAGAGATGGTTATTAAGTGGCATGGTTTGGGTGGTTCTCTANTTTGATTGGTCTATTAAGTCTTACTGTGCACGTCACTGACCACAATGCATCTGAATTTAATCATAAGCACATCAATTATACATAAGGATGAGATGGCGTATAGGGGAGTCTCCCTATAAGGTTACTAGAGGACATAGTTTTGCCTTATTACAAATGCACCCAAAACCAGTTCAGGCCAGATAATCCCATCTCTTCTTCTTACTTGGATATTTTGGGAATATGCTTGACTAGAAACTGTCTAAATTTGGTTGTTACCAGGGGTGAGAAGCTTAATACTACTGTTTGAAGATGGGAGTATGTGTAGTCCAAAGCAGATTGGGGGTCAAGAGGTTCTGAGATTGCTAGGTGAATTGTTTAGTGAGGGGTGTATGTGCCTAATGGGTTTGAGTGAAGAAACTAGGCTGCTGAGTGCATTATTACCAGAGGAAAGGCTGTGTAAAACTCCAAAGCAAATGGGAGTCCTAGGCTAACTATGTCCTATGCTTGCCTGCCTCAGGGAGTGTGGGATCCCCTGGAGGTAGAGTTTTAGGAGGTTGTGAGTCACCTGACATGGATGATGGGAACTGAACTTGAGTACTCTTCTAGAACAGTAGAGGTGTGAGTCACCTGACATGGATGATGGGAACTGAACTGAGTACTCTTCTAGAACAGTAGCACTCTTAAACACTGAGCCATCTTTTCAGTTCCTAGATTTTTTTTTTTTTTCTGAGACAGGGCTTTATGTTATGTCACTAAGTCTGGCCTTGAACTTGTTCCTCTGCTTAAACTTCCAGAGTCCTCTAGTTTTAGAGTCCTGGAGTTTTAGGTATAGAGTCCTGGAGTTTTAGGTATGTGCCTCATACATGGCATCATTTGATCTTAATGAGTAGTAATAACTGGTAAGTAGCCTTCTTTTTAAGTATGCTAAGCCAGTTGCTAATTCGACCGCATAGTTTATTTCTTTAAAACAACTTATGAATTTTAAAACATTTTTATGTTAAATGTAGAACATTTGGACCTATTCATTATATGAAGGCAATAGCAGGAATCATGAGCATGCTTTGGTATCAAACAGCCCAGCCACTTACATTACACAATGGGGGAATCTTTCTGGCCCCCAGGCCTTCCTCTTTCCTCGTTTTGCTTACTGGTACTGTAATTTCTAAAGGTCCTATTAATGGTTTATATGCTTTTTATAATATGTTATTTATCCTGTATTATATTAAACTGCATTTAACAACAGTTAAAGCAGTTTTAAAAATGTGCTTATGTTTTATTTTATAAAATATTTTTTCTGGACAATGCAGGCTTATAAAATTACTCAAAACATTTAAAAATACATTTCAAGATCTTATTAGCTAGAGATTTAAAATGATTATTGAGTTAAATAAATCTGTCAGTGTTAATATGTTATTAAGATANTTGGTCAAATACAAACTTTTAAAATAAAAATTTCTCTTCTAGAAATGAGGTCTGTTTTCTCATACATAGTGTAATCTGAGGAGAGTTGCTAGAACTTGCCTAGTTCCTGAGGCTTAGTAATGCTTAACATGTGTTATGGTAGCTATATTCTCCTAAATATCTGGGTCACTCAACTGGGAATGGTAGGTGGGCATGTTCCTTGGGTATTTCTTTAGACTTTTGTTTCTGTTCCTTTTTCTTGTCACCATTTATCCTTTGTAAATTTGGAGTTTTACCTTTGCTTTAGACTTGAAGTAAATTAAGCACACCATTCTCGCTGAGACAGAGTAACCCAAGCATCCCAAAGGACATTTGGCTGAGTTAAGCACTGTTAAGTGGAGGGAGGGGAAACTGTGGTCAGGATGTAAGGTGTGAGAGAAGAATAAATTTAAAAGAAAGAAAGAAAAAATACAGACCAAATAGAAAGCGTGGCTGGCTGGATATAGATAGGAAGACAAACAACTCAAGCGACAGAATCATATCCCACTTATTAACAACTACTAAGCAGTGAATATTGTAATAGTTGTAACATTTAATACCTGGTTGTGGTCATTAATCTTGATTGTCAGCCTTAGAGGTTTATAATCAACATGAAAATACATCTCCGGGTAAGTCTATTGAAGGGGTTTCCAGAAAGATTTAAACTGAAAAGGGAAGACCCACCCTGAATGTGGCTGCACCATCCGTGGTCTGGGGTCCCAAACTGAATAAAAAGGAGAACGTGAGCTGAGCGCCAGCATGCATTTCTCTGTTTCCTGACTGTGGGGGCAATGTGACCAGCTGCCTCATGCTCCTGCCAGCACGTCTTCCCCATCATGATGAATGGTCCCATCAAACTACTATAGCCAAAATAAACCCCTTTTCTCCAAAAACAAAACAAACAAAAACCAACCAAACAACAACAAAAAAGAAAAACTCCCAAACAAACAAAACCCAAAAACCACCAAAAAAAAAAAAAAACCAAAACAAACAAAAAATCAAAAAGAATGTCTATGACCACAAAGTTGGGTAGGTAGGGAGGTGGAAGAGATCTGGGAGGAGTTACGGGACGGGGAAAATGTGATCAAAATAGGTTGCATATAAAGCAAAAAGCAAGCAACAACAGAAAACTCAAGGAAGGGAAAAGAAGGTGTCAATTATAGGCTTTTTGTTGTTGTTGTTGTTTTTTCAAGACAGGGTTTCTCTGAGTAATAGCCCTGGCTGTCCTGGAACTCTTTTTGTAAACCAATCTGGCCTCGANCTCACAGAGATCTGTCTGCCTCTGCCTCCCGAGTGCTGGGATTAAAGGCGTGCGCCACCACCGCCCNGCAAGCCTCTAGTTCTTTGTGTCAAAATCTACAATCCTCTGAGTTTGCTGGTCTAGCCAATGGTCCTCTTGACATCCAAGGGCCCAGGGTCACTGACAATGAGGAAGCTACCCCTTTGTGTAACCATTATTTTGTCTACACAGAATAAAGAACCAAGAGTAGATCATTGGAATATCACTACAGAGATAATAGAGGCAGGAATCAGTGCTAAATCTAATTTTTCTTTGGTGGTGGGAGGATGATGAGAAAGAACAGGAAGTACACACATGCTTACCACATGCACACACACACACACACACACATACACACACACACACACACACACACACACACACACACACACGCATACCTTTCCTCATTAATACTTCCCAGAACCTCATTATCCCAAGTTACCCTACTGTGAATTAAGTTAAATAGATTTTTATACCTCTGTTCAACCATATTTATGTATCTAATATGAATTATTTGAGAGCAGATGTATATTTCTTAAACCATTAATAATAAAAATTTAAATTTCAATTCTAATGATATAAAAACTCACTGTTCCATGATTAGTGCTATAAATTTGAAGCATGTAAGAAATCAAATAATTTAAATTTCTTTTTTAAAATCATTCTCAAATACAACTTATCTTCTTTAGACACTATCTTATTAGGAATGTGAAGAAAAGGAATTAAGCTTTCACAGCTTACACTAGACTCCAGCAGGCAATTTTCCAAAATTTATGCATCCTTTCAGTGGATCCACTCAATTGAATTGGGTGGCAAAGAATAATTAAGCAAAATTGTAGCACAAATGTACAAGTTAAGCAAAATTATACTTTATAATCTTCCAGAATAATGCCTTCTAAGATGGATGTGGTGGTACTGTCTGTAATCCAAGCACTTGGGAGACAGAGGTAGGGANTTTGCAAATTTCAGGCTAGTCTAAAAGAATCAGGGAGGCACAGTCTTAACAAATAAACAAAAGAATAGTGTCTTCTCATGTTCACCTTTACCCCCACATAGACTTTTGTTTCTTTTTCCAAAAGCTTTTCTACTTTCAGGTCACCTGATGTCTAATGGACTTTGTCACCCTCCTTGCACTGATGCTTCACACTGCATGTGTCTTTTAGTCCTTTATGGTGTTTTCTTTAGCATGTTTCCAGGGTGGGATGTTGTGGAATATTACTTTAACTATGTAAAGGTGTATAATAAATACATCTGTTTATCCTGCATTTGTTTAATTATGAAAAGATGTGTTGTTTCTTTTTTAAAATCATTCTCAAATACAACATATCTTCTTTAGACACTATCTTATTAGGAATTCGAAGAAGGCTGCTTAAGGCTCTTGATTGGTCTAATAAAAAGCTGAATGGTCAATAGCTAGGCAGGAGAGGGATATTCAGGGCTGGCAGGCAGGGAGAATAAATAGGAGGAGAAATCTAGTCTCCAGAAGGGAAAAAAGAGAAATGGAGAAATGAGGAAAAACAGAGGGACATCCCAGGGCTAGGCAGGCAGCTGCCAGCCAGCCAGACATCAGAAGCAGTGAAAGTAAGATATACAGAAGGAAGAAAGGTAAAAATCTCCGAGGCAAAATGTATATAAAGAGAAACAGGTTAATTTAAGTTAAAAGAGCTAGCCAGAAATAAGTCTAAGCTAGGCTGAGAATTCATAACTAATAAGAATTCTCTGTGTCATGATTTGGGAGCTGGTTGGTGGCCAAAAAAAAAAAAAAAAAAAAAAGCCTGGTACAGTAGGACATGTCTGAAGGGCTGAGGTATTAATGCACCTATAAGCATGCCTCAGCCAATCAGGAATGGACATTGAAGAATAACTTACTGACTTCCTCATTATGTAATATGACTCCAAGGAGGCAGCTATTCCCTGAGAGAGTCCCAGGGAGATTGAACTTCAGGTAACCACAATGATCACCTGCATATTATCTTACCCTGTATTAATCTCCTGCCTCCTTTAGCACTTTCTGCCTGGCCTTGCTGAGATCCATCCCTGATAAATCTTGTTTTTAGTTTCTAGAGCAGCTCACCTTAAGTCACTTGTTTTTCTTTTTCTTTCTTTTTTTACTTTTATTGATTATTTGTGGATTTCATATTATGTCCCTCATTTCCACTCATTTCCCTTTCCCATTGCGTCTACTCTCTGCCCTTGCAACCCCACCTCCTTCAAATCAAAACCAAATTTAAAAGAAAAACCAAAAACCAAACAAAAAAAGACAAAACAAAAACAAGATAACAATAATAGTAATAACAACAACAACAACAATAATAATAATAATAAAAATAATGATAATAATAATAATCATCTTGTCTTGGAAGCTGTAGTATGGCCTGTTGAGTTTTCTCTTTAGTCTGTTCATCTTTACTTGCAAGTGTTTATTGCCATGAATCATTAGTCTGGCTCAAGGCCTCTGGTTTCCACTACACCACAATGATGGACTCTCACTGGGGCTCCTCTTGGAGATACTGCTGTTTTGGATCTATAGGTTCATCCTCTACCCATGCTCCAACAGTCCATAGATTCTGTGGATGTTGGGGTGGGCCAACTCATAGCCCTGGCTCTTGGCCTGGATGGTAGCTGGGTTGATCACCCTGCTACCTTTTTCTCATCATCAATACCTGGGGGAGCTCTCCATCCCTACCTTGGCTAGCTCACCCAATACAGCCTACAGCAAGGAGCAGGGCCAATTCTCTTGCTCTTGGGCCGTCAGATCTGGGTCCCCCTTACTCATATGCCAGNGTTAGTTCTACTGTTTTGCCCAGGCAAAGTGCAGGGCCCTCTCTTCTGACTGTTGTAGGGGGTATTGGGGGTGGGATGGGTCAGCTGTCCTGCTATCATACCCTCAGAGCTGGTTCACCTGGGTGGACAATAGGATCAGTTCTAGTGTGCTGCTCAGGTCAGGTTTTGGGCCCACTCTCCTGTGCGTTGTACCTGGTATAGGGCAGGGCTAGTTCTCTCACTCTCGTGACCCCTGGACCAGCTCTCTCGCCTGCCACAGGTAGCAAGGAGCAGAGGAGGAGGACATCATTCTCTCACTTACGCCACTGCATAGCAGACAGGGGTGGTGGGGAGGAGGGTCAGCTCTGTTGTTCTCATGCCCTTAGGGCTGGCCCACCTGAGTCTCCGACAATAGGGTCATCTCTAGTGTGCTTCACAGGTGAGGTACATGCCTGCGGTGAGCATCTTTTATGAGTGTAGGGGTTGAGGGGTCAGCTCTCCTCTGAGGGGTAGGGCCAGCTCTCCTGCTGCAATATCCAGCGAGAGGCAAGAGCAGCCATCCTAGGGCCGGCTCAGCACAGCATGTTTCCAATGACTCTAGTTTTTAAGTTACTTTTGAGAATTCGAGTACTGAGATCTACTGAGTTAAAAATATTCATTTCAGACCACTAGTGTTGATTTGCAATAGATGTGTTATGATTTGGCATATTTACTTCTTTTAAGGGTGCTCTGTTTGAAGCTCTTGTACTATTTAATTAAAAATCCCAGCCTAGTTTATAACTTTGCAACTCCAGGTGTTATGCTGATGACAGCCTCTCCATATTCATGCCTTTGATATCTTTTGAATGAGATATAATGAATTTTATTTGAAGCACTAAAGCACAGCACACACACTTAAGTCAATACATGCATCAACACTTGATAGCATTTGATAGAATTCATTAAAATATTTCTATTTTGAAAATTCTGACATGCTCTATAATCTTGCAAGGTGAATAGAATGATAGTGCCTTGAATTCCTCATTAATACAGTTAAAGTTGAGGACCTNTTGATAGGCCCTTTAAAGGCTAGAGAAGGGTATAATTCAGATGTGCATAATATTAATATATATGACTTACCATGCTCAATACTATTGATTTCCACTCAGTAACAGGCATCCATCACTGCTCATTANAATATTCTATTCAGTATGACTCAATATTNTTCAGTGTATAAAACACTCATTTTTAAATGGTTCCTTGACATTGCCAACATTTGCATAACACTCTGATTGATGGTAGAAGGAAAATGTTCCTTGTGTGGGCTGTCACTGACTTTTGGGTTGGGATGTAGCAGTCTGGTACCCATTTTAATGGCAGCATCTCTGGGACTCAATACATATTCTATCTTCCATCTCATTGCTTTCCTCTCTAATACTTCAGCCTTTTGGAAGGTGTTCTATCTTCCATCTCACTGCTTTTCTCTCTAATTCTTCAGCCTCTGGAAGGTAAGCTGTTTTTAACTCTCAGCTGTCTGCTAAATATCTCATCTTCTGTCTCTCAAATGCTTTGTACCTGAGTATCTGTCATGTACATGGAGGTGTGGGGGATGGCCAGTGCCTTCTCTGCCTAAGTGTCTGTTGTTGTGTCTCCTGCACTATGCTCAGTTCAAAGGGTTCAGAGCATCTCTGAGGCATTCTCTGGCTGTAGCTCTAAATGGAAAGGAGTGTATTCTCTTATTACTTCTCACCTCTTACTATTCCATTCTCTCTTCTCCCATATTTGTCGAGAGTGGTGGAAGCATTAGGTTCTATCTCAATGACTCAGGCAATGTTGTCCTAAGTTAATGTCCTCTGGACTCCTTAAAGCCCTCTTTACACAGAAGGGCTTTATTACTCTTTCTGTTCCTGTGGATAAGAGGATAAGAGCCATCTTCAAGTGCTTTGCTTGGTTGCCCTCAAGAACTTGACTCTACAACCCCATTGCNNAAGAAACCTCATACTTAAATCATAAAAAATATAGAAATGATGCTGCTACCTACCTGCAAATTGCATCCCTACTGGCTGGCTTTCATACTGCTAGGAGGTACTATGAACTACCAGTAGAGAAAAAGTAATCATCTGCCATCTCACTACAAATCCTGCAAGCTACATAAGACTGGCCTGGTAAGACATGCCCATTGATACAATATTGNCATAAACATCATGGGTTCATCCAGTCACTTTCTTATTAGATTTAGTGCCTACTCCACAGGTTGAAACACAAACCTGACAACGATATTGGGACCAAGAACCTGTGGTTAGATATGTCACAGACCCCAGGGGAGAACCTACTACTATTACTCTGCTGAATGAGGATAACTAAACCAAATCCTAAGGACTTATCATTGTATNNATAGATTAGTATATTTCTCAGTCCTAATGACTTATCATTGTATACATAGATTACTATATTTATCAGTCCTCATTAGAGAAGTTTCTTTTTGCAGTAAAATCTGATTAACATAGAGACCCACAACTGATAAAGGTTCACAGAGACCATCAAATGCTTGGCCTTAAGTCTCAAGGATCATTGCAGAAGAGAGATGGAAAGAGTGTAAGAGCTGGAGGTTGTGGATAACTACAGGGAAACATTTATTTTTCCCTAGACACAGCAAGGAAGTTGCATATACAAATTTACAGCAATTAGAACCACATTCATTCACAAGACCTGCCAAGTTCAAGCCAGACAAAAATGCCAGCATAGAGCAGGGCAGTTCAGTAAAATCCCACNCCTAACTATTGNCAGCTGATAGCTTCTGGAAGAGGTAGAGTTGGTTTCCTTAAAGGGTATGTGTGGGATGACTCATCCCTAACAGGCCTGAGGACCAGCCAGACCAAACCAGTAATAAGATACTTTCTGAGAGCCAACCTGGTTCTGCCTAAGGGCCTTAGCAACAGCAGCCTAGACATGATCTGAGATGACCTGGACCAATGAGAGGCAGCCATGTCACACCAGCAAATGCACATTCATCAGACCTTCCCCCAGGGTAGGGTGGAGGGTATATAAAGCTTACTTCTTCCTGAATAAACTGAGCTTATTGTTTCAGCATTCTTCCAGAGTCTGTGTTGTTGACTCTGTGCCTACTCACCCCCTTCCCCAAAGGGAACAGCACAGAACCATGCCACAGGTATGGCCCTGCTTGATAGACTATCCTCTACTGAAGGTCACATATCCAATAATACATAGACAACAAGAGCTATATTTGATGGGTTAAGAAAAGGAGAGAAAGAACACAAAGTTGGGTGGATGGGGAGGTGGTAAATCTATGAGGAGTTGGGAGAGGTGGTAAATATGATCAAAATACATTGTACAAAATTCTCAAAGAAAGAAATAATAAATGAAAAAAAAGAAAAAAATTCGAATTCATAAAATCAGGAAGTGTCTGAAAGGGAATGTGGAGTTATGATTGAGTAGAGCTAGCATCTGGAAGGGATGATGGACAGTTCTGGAGATAAATCATAGGTGGTGATTAAACAATGATATGNCCTAACTAATACTACTGAGCCATGCATGTAAGAATTGTTAAAATACAGTTAAAACATCTTATGTTATACATACTTGATTACCAATAAAAATTCAAAATGAGAACAAAGCCTTATTTCTGTATGCATTTAAGCTGGGAGTAGATAGCAAGCTCTTACATCTCAGTTTGCTTTTGCAACATAAAATGAAGACTTTGGAATTAAGAAAACATATTCCTTCCAGAAAAATTTAGCTCCCAAGGCTGGCATCTAGCTGTGAAGTCAGGAATAATCTAGTTTGGAGCTGAAAGTTGAATAATGACTTATTTGTTCTAGAAAATAGCCAACAATACCCTGGAGTCACGAATATTACTCATTTAATGGATGAGGAATCATAAGAAGTGTATTTTTGATAAATGAAAGTATACTGTTTTAATATTTTTAAAAGTATTATTACTTTTACAATGTTAATACAAACTGGATATCTTAAAATAGACTCTTATTCACATATCCACTGANAAATAGCACAAATAAAGCAGAATTCTTGAGGCTCTGATACTTAACTTTATGGGTAATACAGCATATAAATTTTATGACTAAGAGATGCAAAATTAATTCCTTCTCTGCTAATCTTAGCTTTATTGTTGCTGAAAGTATGACACAAATTCACTCAGATTCAACCTTTGAAAACTCGANGAACATCATTTTTTTATGAATCCTAGCTTCACCCACAATGATGGCANTAGATCAGGGTAAANAGGAGGTTTAACCAACAAACAATTTTTATTACAATCCCACACTCTTCTCTCCAATATGCATATTTGCATTGATANCCTTTTGTGTTCACTTGTTCTGGAAATGGATAAATTTTAACCAGTTTTGTCATGGGAGCTCCACTATTTATCTAAAGCCATGTTGCTGCTCTGGGGTGCTTCCCAGTTGCTGTGTGGATGGAGGCAGGTAACACTGAGAGAGACTGTGCTTGGTGAATGCCTACAGTCTAGAGAGACACAGGGAGGTCNGACAAGGAGCTCATATTTATTCAGAACCTCTTTTCTGCCAATGCATTTAGNGAAGGTGGGGATGTGCCCTTATCTTTAAAGGTCAAGGGCCTTTTGACCTGGTAATAGGGAANAGNNANGGGATAGGAAGAGAGGGATATTACTATGTGAGGACTTAGTGCAAGGCATTTGACATAGTTATTTAAGTAAAACTACTTACAGCAGTCTCCAAANCATTTAAATTTTCAACTGAGGCTCTTGGGAATTAAGACATTGTTCCAATACTGCCCTGGCAATAAGTGACAGAGACTGAATATGAACCCACATCCATTTGGGTCTAAACCTAAGGCCTTCTACATAGCATCAAAATGAGGATAAAATGTCATTTACTTTCCCTCACCTTGATTCTTTTAGGTTTTTTTTTCCTTCCCAAAACATCAGTTAATTAAGAGGAGACTTCAAAATTATTTACTGACAGAAGTTGTACAGAACATGTAAGAGAAAAACCATAATACCCATAGCAAAGATCCAGAGACATCCCTAATGAATAGCTATTAAATCACGGAGGCTCTAACATAACCACAAAGATTGCTTTTAATCTGCATTATCATGATCCATCTGACAGATTTTGATAATTGTCAAGGTATCTTGCCTACTTATCGAAGTTACAATTATTATGCTGGGCCATTGCCCAGAATATACATATTTTTTTCGTGTCTTTAGCAATGTAGAAAATATACGTGCCTTTTTAAATGTATGAGCAGATGATTTCTTCTACACTGCAATATTGCTTTCAACTTTAATAGTTTAAAATCATATTTCAAACCCATTAATTAAAAAAGGCAACAAGCAAACTGTTAATTCATAAATGATACATTTTTTCTAATTAGAGCAGAAAAATATCACACCTTTGGAAATGAGAGCGAGTTGACCCTTTTCTTTTGCTCTTCTGTCAGGGATGTAAAGGTAAGCTGTTAGTGTTTCTGTTTAACTTGGAAATGATGTAGTTTGGTGGTTAAGCTTCATGTCTGTGGATGACAGAAGCAAAACTAGGTAGGAAGAAAATGATGAGTGCTGTGAGAGGAGCTTCCATCAGCCTGACTAAGACTGAGGACAAACCCTTTCTATTTAAGCAGCTTTGTCAGACGTATCCTAATCCCCTTCATTAAAACAAGAAAAAACTTTTCTTTGCCATTGAGAAAGACTGTGTCAGATTTCTTAACTACACTTGAAGTTTCCTCTCAGCTCAGCATAGCAGATTTGTCTTGTGTGGATGTCTATGACTGGGTGGCATCTGGAAGAGGAGAATTAAACCACAGGTTTATAACCTCGCTTTGCATCTTTTCTAGATCATAACTTAGCTGTATTTACACCTGCCTCCAACAAATAAACACTCAAGCAGCCCCAATGGCAATAAACCAGATGGAATCAATGAATTACATTCCCAAAGGACTCTGTCAAGAAGCAGAAGCAGAAGAAATGATTGACTCTTCTGCCGAGATTATCTCATTTTCATATGTAGCAGTCACATATAGTGCTTGGATTCTGCTGAGTCTTCATTTGCCTTTTCTAGCATATTGCTCATAACAAGGAGAGAGCGGGGGAAGGAGGAGGGAAGAGACAAGAGGGACAACATAATGAAGTGACAGAAATCGCTTATTCCAAGTGCTTCTTTTGCCAGATAAATTTCCAGTCCCCATGACTTGATTCCTTTGATCTATTCACAAAAAACNTCCAGATAAAATATCACATTTTCTTATAAGTATGGCCATTTAACTTCTCCACATTGTTTCAAACACACCTACAGTAGAATTATTGAGATACACAGCAATGGCTTCCTTAGGACAGTGTTGGGAAGCTAGCCCCCACTTTACAGAGAAGAACAGATGTCCTTCTTATTTCCTTCAGAGGACTTGCTATACACTCTTCCATTTCCCATGAGCTCCACATTTGCACACCAGTTGATGTTTTTCTAGTGGTGAATCTATGTGTCTCAGCAGAAATAAGGAGCATGTCTTTAGCTAACACTCTCTTTTTCATATAGCAATTCTGTAGAGTTTTGTTGTGCTTCTGGGTACAAATCACAGGGAACTGTTCTTCGTGTTCAATAATGCAAATGTAATGCAAAGTTTATTTATTTTTTNCCTTTTGTGTTCACTTGTTCTGGAAATGGATAAATTTTAACCAGTTTTGTCATGGGAGCTCCACTATTTATCTAAAGCCATGTTGCTGCTCTGGGGTGCTTCCCAGTTGCTGTGTGGATGGAGGCAGGTAACACTGAGAGAGACTGTGCTTGGTGAATGCCTACAGTCTAGAGAGACACAGGGAGGTCNGACAAGGAGCTCATATTTATTCAGAACCTCTTTTCTGCCAATGCATTTAGNGAAGGTGGGGATGTGCCCTTATCTTTAAAGGTCAAGGGCCTTTTGACCTGGTAATAGGGAANAGNNANGGGATAGGAAGAGAGGGATATTACTATGTGAGGACTTAGTGCAAGGCATTTGACATAGTTATTTAAGTAAAACTACTTACAGCAGTCTCCAAANCATTTAAATTTTCAACTGAGGCTCTTGGGAATTAAGACATTGTTCCAATACTGCCCTGGCAATAAGTGACAGAGACTGAATATGAACCCACATCCATTTGGGTCTAAACCTAAGGCCTTCTACATAGCATCAAAATGAGGATAAAATGTCATTTACTTTCCCTCACCTTGATTCTTTTAGGTTTTTTTTTCCTTCCCAAAACATCAGTTAATTAAGAGGAGACTTCAAAATTATTTACTGACAGAAGTTGTACAGAACATGTAAGAGAAAAACCATAATACCCATAGCAAAGATCCAGAGACATCCCTAATGAATAGCTATTAAATCACGGAGGCTCTAACATAACCACAAAGATTGCTTTTAATCTGCATTATCATGATCCATCTGACAGATTTTGATAATTGTCAAGGTATCTTGCCTACTTATCGAAGTTACAATTATTATGCTGGGCCATTGCCCAGAATATACATATTTTTTTCGTGTCTTTAGCAATGTAGAAAATATACGTGCCTTTTTAAATGTATGAGCAGATGATTTCTTCTACACTGCAATATTGCTTTCAACTTTAATAGTTTAAAATCATATTTCAAACCCATTAATTAAAAAAGGCAACAAGCAAACTGTTAATTCATAAATGATACATTTTTTCTAATTAGAGCAGAAAAATATCACACCTTTGGAAATGAGAGCGAGTTGACCCTTTTCTTTTGCTCTTCTGTCAGGGATGTAAAGGTAAGCTGTTAGTGTTTCTGTTTAACTTGGAAATGATGTAGTTTGGTGGTTAAGCTTCATGTCTGTGGATGACAGAAGCAAAACTAGGTAGGAAGAAAATGATGAGTGCTGTGAGAGGAGCTTCCATCAGCCTGACTAAGACTGAGGACAAACCCTTTCTATTTAAGCAGCTTTGTCAGACGTATCCTAATCCCCTTCATTAAAACAAGAAAAAACTTTTCTTTGCCATTGAGAAAGACTGTGTCAGATTTCTTAACTACACTTGAAGTTTCCTCTCAGCTCAGCATAGCAGATTTGTCTTGTGTGGATGTCTATGACTGGGTGGCATCTGGAAGAGGAGAATTAAACCACAGGTTTATAACCTCGCTTTGCATCTTTTCTAGATCATAACTTAGCTGTATTTACACCTGCCTCCAACAAATAAACACTCAAGCAGCCCCAATGGCAATAAACCAGATGGAATCAATGAATTACATTCCCAAAGGACTCTGTCAAGAAGCAGAAGCAGAAGAAATGATTGACTCTTCTGCCGAGATTATCTCATTTTCATATGTAGCAGTCACATATAGTGCTTGGATTCTGCTGAGTCTTCATTTGCCTTTTCTAGCATATTGCTCATAACAAGGAGAGAGCGGGGGAAGGAGGAGGGAAGAGACAAGAGGGACAACATAATGAAGTGACAGAAATCGCTTATTCCAAGTGCTTCTTTTGCCAGATAAATTTCCAGTCCCCATGACTTGATTCCTTTGATCTATTCACAAAAAACNTCCAGATAAAATATCACATTTTCTTATAAGTATGGCCATTTAACTTCTCCACATTGTTTCAAACACACCTACAGTAGAATTATTGAGATACACAGCAATGGCTTCCTTAGGACAGTGTTGGGAAGCTAGCCCCCACTTTACAGAGAAGAACAGATGTCCTTCTTATTTCCTTCAGAGGACTTGCTATACACTCTTCCATTTCCCATGAGCTCCACATTTGCACACCAGTTGATGTTTTTCTAGTGGTGAATCTATGTGTCTCAGCAGAAATAAGGAGCATGTCTTTAGCTAACACTCTCTTTTTCATATAGCAATTCTGTAGAGTTTTGTTGTGCTTCTGGGTACAAATCACAGGGAACTGTTCTTCGTGTTCAATAATGCAAATGTAATGCAAAGTTTATTTATTTTTTAATCATTATTAAGAGTCAAGACATCAGTCATGGCATCTAGATATTTTATTTCAAAGATTATTTTTATTATAGCCATACTTAACACAATTCATCTCGCCAAGGGACAAGATATTTGAAAAATAATATTGAGATATTTTTCCTTTTCTATCTAAATCAGTGGCTCTCAACCACTTTCACAACCCTTGCACAGGGGTTGCATATCAGATATCCTGCATATCAGATATTTACATTATGATTCATAACAGTAGAAAATTATAGTTATGAAGGAGCAACAAAAATAATTTTATGGCTGGGGTCACCATAACATGAGGAACTATATTAAAAGGTCGAAGCATTAAGAAGGTTGAGAACCACTCATCTAAATGGTCTTCTTACCAGCCAAGAGCTTAGGGTTAGTTGTAAAATTTAAGAAAAATTATATAATTAAATTGAATCTTTATTGAGAATGAGGAAGAGGGAGACACAGTGAGGATGAGGGGAAGAAAGAACACAAGGGACAAATAAACATATTAACATAATTGGGATATTAAGGCATTTTGTTCTATTGCAACTGCAGAATTGAGGTCTTTAGATCACACTAGNAGGTTAGTCAGGTTTAATCCAGGATTCAGCATAAAAGTGAAATGGGCCCTGGTGGGCTACACCTTAGTGCTGAGGCTGAAGTGACAAAATGCTTGCAGGTAATCTGAGTGCCAGTGGAGGGAAGAATCAAGTCCGGTTTCACCAGTTCCTTTGGAAAAGTTTGGAGGAAGAATTTGAGGGGAGTTTGTAGTGAGTCCAAACAGGCCCATGAAGGGAAGAACTTGTATTTTATTAAACACACACACACACACACACACACACACACACACACACACACACACACACACGCTGACTTAAACCTATAACCAATTGAGAAACTTTTGAGGATTCCAACCTTGGCCCATTGACTCTGAAATCTGTGTGATAACATCCAGGTGGTTGTCTTCCTATATTATTTCCTTTGTTCTGTCTGTGGCATCATTGTAGAGAATAGTGGAAGTTTGAGCATATATTAATGCACCATTGAACACTTTATGCTTAAAACAGCCCTAATCAGGCTGTGGACAACAGACTGTCTTGTTCAGTCTTGTGAAACATCCAATTCATTTCACGTGATCAACAAGACACTGCTGAACTTAATGTTGCAATCTGATGGTCATGTAGAAGGCTTCTGAAGGCAGGGACCTTATTCTACTCACATGTACATCCTTCACAACTCAGACAGTGTCCTGCACACAGATAGATACACATGTGGAAGTTCCCAGTATTAACACTCAATTCCAAGGAATTTAAGTCTTATAAATGATTCATTACTTTTTTTTTATAAAAAAAAGAGAGAAACCATAGGCTAATAAACTTCAAGTTAGAATCTCTGCTAAGGTCTAGAAACTGCACTGTTGCCATTTTAAATAGCCACAACAGCCACAACAACCACAGACCTCAATCGGGAGCCATGGTCTAAGATGATGCTCCAGTAAGACATGTCAAGATGAAACTGTAACTGAACACGATCACCATGGTCAGATTCTCCAGGTCAAATGTTGTTCCCATGAATTATAGGTGCTTTTACTGGCAAAATTATCCTGTGAATCTGCTGTGCCACCACACTAAATCTGATCCTTTATTGAGAAAGGAAAAAAAAAGGTCTTATGCAAGCAAGGCAGAGAATGATTAAAGGGACACAAGAGCAGAGACAAGAGAGTCATTTTTTCCTTCCAACAACCAGAGGATTTGTGGATGTTTAACATGAACTACTGAAATGTGCACTGGCTAGTGTCCCNGGCAGAATTATTCCCTGCAGGCGTGCCTCATTAGCGTTGNCAGCATTCTGTTCTCTAAGTTCAGGAGAGGCTGGTATGTGAGAAGAGATGATATGGAGGGATACTTACAAAGTTCTGCCTTGGAGACTGGCTTAAGGGACAAATGTGCAAGACCAGAGTTTGGAAACCTAGCATCCACATAAATGCCAGGTGAGCATCTGGATCTCCCTGTAATTCAAGCACTCAGGAGGTAAGAAGAGAAGAGTCCAGCAGAAATCTAGAGAGCCAGATCAACTGAGAGACCCTGCCTCAATGTATACAGTGGAGAGGGTTGAAGGAAGATATGCAGCATCGATCTCTGGGCTCTGTGTGAGTACACATACATGTGTTCCCACACACAGCAAACATTAATATACACATGCATGCAAAATATACACATGAAAAAAGAAAATGTCTTTTGGTGCCAATGCTTTCCAGGATGTAAATACCATNACTGGCGGGGAGTCATTTGTTTTTCCTGAAAAGAAGGAAAATAGAAACTTTAGCTATTTGGATTCTGTAATTAATTAAAAGCTGCAAGTGACATTCATTTTTTTTGTCATTTTCTGTCACAAGTGATTGACTCATTCTGAAATAGATCTGAATCATGATATTGTTTATTCAGTGGATTTTAAATGTATATATCTTGTATAATAGCTGTTAAACAGAGCAGCATTACTTGCACAACCTTCTCGTCTTATCATATGCTCATTAGAAAATGTCACAGCTTAAAAACTATTTTTNGGGGGAGGATATCAAAATTCTTTATTTGAAGGAATGGTACAAATTACTTATGTGGATGTTTTAGAGCGATGTACAGAAAAGGCAAAGTCAGCCCCAACTTTCATGCACTGCTTTGGTGACCAGTGATGTCACTNGTGGCTTGGGCAAGTCAGCTTAGCTCTCATTACCACTGTGTCCCAGGGTGTAT
>LZPO01045939.1:0-19556 GCA_001675575.1 Neotoma lepida | reverse complement strand
ATTGAGGGTTAGTAGATTATCTGCAGTGTGGCTAGTTCTGGTTCTGTTTTGTTTTGCTATATTCCTTAGAACCGTCCTGAGAGAACTATTTTTTCTTTTAAGATTTTTTTTTTATTTAGTGCACTACCCCCCCCCCTTCATTATTTCTCTTTTACTTGCTGTGGATTCATTTTTACCCTCACCCCCTTGGCTTCCTAGTCCTTGTGATCACCATGGAAAGAACTGCAGATGACACATAACATACCCAGAATAAAGGGGGGCAAACACTGAAGGAATAAGAGTGGACACTGACCAAAGAGGTCATTGTCTGATGTACATTGTAGGTAGCCCACATACTCTTTCTCAGGTCTTGAGTATAAACAACTTTCCCCAGGAACTTTGTTCAGTCCTCCATGTGATTGACAGGCCTATTTGGATTTGTTTTTATCATAAAGCCTCCAGCTGTAAGCTTAAAAGGTTTTGATGGCTATCTGATGACCTTTAGGGAAGTTCAGAATGTCACTTTTCCTCGGGTCAGAGCTATGAGTCACACAGCACTCCTGACTAGTACTGAGAGTTCTGCAATTCATCCTTGGTTTTACCAGCTGCTGCTTAGGAGGGCAGCCTGTCTATTCCCAGTAGCCAACATCTAACTAGCCACCTGACATCTGATAAACTAGTTGGTTTTCTCTTTTAAGGAACGGGTGATCTTGGCTGTTGGCTTAGTTGAGTGGTGGATCACTTGTTATGCCCACAGTCTTGATAAAATCCTTAGCGCACACACACAGAAGTGATTTTTTTTTTTGTAATTATAGTGTTCTTTGAATGTTAATAATGTATCTTGTTTATGGTGGTGTTGGGCTCTTTTCTACTATTTCTGATTTCTGTTTATGTGGCCTTTTGGAACTGAGAGGAGTATTGAGAAATGAGATGTAAAGTTGATGTGGTAGTTCCACTTTCAGGGTTACTATTTTAGTTACGTAGAAGATTGTATGTCTTGGGCTCAGTTGGTGAGGTGCTTAAGGATCTGAATTTGGTTAAAATCCACAGTAAGAAAAGCCAGACGTAGTGATGAGACTTGTAATCTCAGTGCTGAGAAGTTGCATCCCTGGGGCCTGTTGGTCAGCCAGCCTAGCCTGCGTCCTGAGTTCTAGGCTAGAGACCTTGTCCCTCCTAAAGAGGGAGGTGCACTATTATCTTTCTTACGTTCTTATAGCCAGGTCACATCAAAGATGATGTAGTCTGGGTTTTGAGCCAGAAATTTTTGATTCTGTTTTACTTGGTTGCCACTAATTAGCTGTATGTGTAAGCCTCTCTCAAATTATCTTTTCTTTTTAAAAAATCTTTAAGATAAGATGTTTAAACAAAATATGCTCTGATGCTCCCCCCCCCAGCTCTCTTATTCTAATCTAAAGATTTTAAACCTTTTGGTTTTATGAATGGCTCTTGCTTGAAACATGTACACTACTTCACATGTGCAAAATCAATATGTTTCTGAAAGTGCTGATTATATTAGAAAATAGGTTCTAAAATAACGAGTGCATGTTCAGTGGCATGAGTGTTAACACAAAGTATCAATGCTACGTAGTAATGTTTAGACTAATAATGGTATAAATGATAGTTTGAGGCAAATGAAATGATTGTAGAAATATATTTCTACTGAAAAAAAAATTCAGTGGTGACAAAAATCACAGGTACAGACAGCTATTAGAACTATGGGTTTGTTACCTATATTTTCAATTAAGTAAATACTACATTTCTGTTAGTGGATTAGTAAAATGAAGGTGTAATTTTTCCTTTTTCCCTTGTTTAGTAAGTCAGATACTGACGAGGAAGGTAAGATCACTCTGTTGGATTATATTGATTATTTACTCTTCAATGATAAGGGGAAATTAGAAGATAGGAACAACCATAGTATTCCTGAGGTCAAAGAGACACTGGGGAGCCAACCAGGAAGATGTGTTATGGTTAGACAACTGTTAGAATACTGACAAAATTGGATAGATAGAGTCTGCTATTGAATACCTTAAAGGTCTTCATCCTTAAATTGAATTGGATTTGGAAAACTTAAAGGTGTGATTCATAGAAAGTCTAGTCATCTCAAAAGGTCAAGGGAAAGAAAAAGACTTGTATTTTAAAATGGTGTTTTCATGCAATTGAAGTCAGTAAAGCATTCAGTGTATTTTGTGGTTCATTAATTCAGTAAGGTATTATGTTATGTGTCACTGTTGTAGGCACTTGTAAGAGTGGTAAGCATACTAGACAAAGCCTCTGGATACTAAGGGTTGAGAGACAAACGAATGTGAACAGAATCCGGACAGGTGGGTGGTCAGCGAAGGCTTTGTGAAGACAGTTCAAGAGAAATGTCCGTGTCGTGAAGGTGCTTGACATTGAAGAACTGAGGTGAGGTCATTGGAAAACAGCACGTGCAGTGACCCTAAGTTGACAGCTGACCTGGGAAGGTTGGGACAAAGATGTCGCTCCCTCCTCCTGCTCCTGCCTCATCCTTCTTCCTTTCTTCTTCTACATTTTCTCATGTACCTGTCCTCTTCTTCCTCTTTCCTCTCAATACTCGTTACACTTCTGCCTGCACTGTTCTTCATCCCTGCAGCTGCCTGTGTCTGAAGAATACCAGCCTCAGTGGCTCCTTAGTACTGCCTGACACTTAGGCAGATTTTAGTTCCTCCTATCTCTTCACTGTCAGAATTATCTTACATCTTTCCTCCTGCCTCCAGCCTCTGATATCTCCTTTCATATCCATGCTTTGAGCTGACGGCTTGGTTTTGTATTTTAGTAGAAAAACAGAATGCCTGGAGATTTGTAGTATACTTCCTATAAATGTCTACTTAAATATCTACCCCTACTTTCTTGCAGCAACATAGCCTGTGCCTAAGTCCAATCTCTTAGACATTGTACCCACATTTACTAAAAATCACCTGGAATCTATCCTATCAGTTTTTTCCAAGATTACTTTTCCGTTGCTGTGATAAAACACCATGACCAAGGGACAAGAGTCTATCATGGAGGGGAGGCATGACAAAAAGTAGCGGGCATAGTGGCTGAAGCAGGATGCTCAGAGCTCACATCCTTTGTTGTAAGCACGAAGCAGAGAGTGAACTGGAAATGATATGGGTCTTAATAAACTCTCAAAGCCTGGCTCCAGTGACTAACTTCCTCCAACAAGGCACACCTCTGAAATCACCACAAGCACTGCCACCAACTGGGGACCAAGTGAGCACACATATGAGCCTATGGGGGACATTCTCATTCAGAGTACCACTTTTGTGTCTTATAAACTCCACTTTAGATAGTCTTTCAGCCTTATAAACTCCACTTTAGATAGTCTTTCAGCCATTCCTTATTTTGCCTGCTTTTATGACAGAACTCCTTTATCTCTAGTTACTCTCTTTCTGCTCCCTTGTGCAATTACTCCATAATGCTATTTTATTTCTGTTGTCCCACCAAAGCTATTGTTGGGAAGTAACCCTCAAATGACTTCTGTGCTGTTAAATACAGAGATTAATACTCATGTTATTTATTTTTAACAGCTGCTTTTCTTTGAATTGATCACCCCAGTTGTAAGAATATCTACACAGTTCTCTTTAGTTTTCATCTGATTCACTTTTACCTGGTACTAGAGCACATGGCTTTTATCTTCATATTATGAGGCAATGAAATAATACTAAGTTGTGCAATTTCTTTAAACTTAAAGCAGCTTTAAGTAGTAGGGAGGCTACAGAGGATCCTCTCTCCTCCCATGCCTTCCATTCCATTCCATTTGCAAGCACGAGATTCAGAAAGTGTTGACGTTGGTCATTTAAGATCAGTAGGACCTCTTTGTTGTATTTCATTTTATATGACCGTTAGTCACAGACAGTTTGAGTATCCTGCATTGCTGAGCCTGTTAAACAGATAAATCTGGGTGTTGGGTGGCCAAAATTCTTAAAATATTTGTCATAGAATTATGTATATTCAGATTAAAAGAAGGATATCAGAAAGCTACCACTACAGAGATAAAAAACTACAGTTATGAAACATTAAATTATGATGACCAGAAAATAAATTGATTTAAAGAGAATGTTGTTGGTTAACTTTTGTTTTTCTATGTATGTCAGTAAAAGAAACCTTCCATTTCACATGTTAATAATTGAGCTTTGAAATCTGAATTATTAAAATATTCAGAAAATATTTTTAGTTAATTTGGTATTTTTGCCAGACTAATTGTAATATGTTCTTACTAAAATTCAGGAGTTTCTTTTTGTCTGCTGGTGTTTTTTGTATATACTAGTAGTTATTAACTCAGGTTTTGAAAACATTTATCCATATAATCAAACTATAAATTAGTAACAGCAAGGAAACTTGCTTTTTGAGACAAGGTTCTTGATATATATCCCATGTTAACTGTTTATGTTTAATTTTAACTGTCAACTTGACAAAATTTAGAGTCAACTGGGAGATGGGCCTCTGAGCACATTTGTGAAGCACCATGTGTGTGCTGGGAATCAAACTAGAATCCTGGAAGAGCAGCCAATGTTTTTAACCACTGAGCCATCTCTCTAGCCTCCTCTGAGCACACTTACGACTGTTTTGATTATTATGTTAATTGAGTTGGAAGACCCACCCACTGTGGGTGGCACCTTCCCCTGGGCAGTAATTTTGGACTGTGTAAGAATAGAAAGCAGCTGGGTGGTGGTAGTGCATGTTTTTGATCCCAGCACTTGGGAGACAGAGGCAGGTGGATCTCAGTGAGTTCCAGGACAGCCAGGGCTGTTACAAAGAGAAACTCTTATCTGGGAAAATCTCCAAAACAGCAACAACAAAACAAACATCAGAAGGAGTTGAGCACTAGCATGCATGCCTTACAGTTCACTCAGTGCTCTTGATTGTGGATAGAATGTGACCATCTCTCAAGCCTCAGTTACTGTGACTTCTCTGCAAAGATGAACTGCAGCCGAGAACTGTGAGCTAGACAACACTTTTCTCCTTCAGATTGCTTTTGTCAGGTTCCTATCACGTAATGGAATGAAAGCTGACCCTAGAACTCTCTTTTTTGTCCAGCATGGCCTTGGATTCTGTCTTCTTCTCTCATCTTCCTGAGTGTTGGGGTGTGAGGCCTGTGTCACTATGCCTGGCACACAAACATTTTTTGTGCTTGTACTTTAATCATTTGGGGGGCCCATTAAGGAAAACACTGTATCTAGCATAGTTCTGTAATTTCACAAACTTTAGGTTTTTAAGTGCCTTTAGCTCTCCATCTATGGGTGGGGCTCTGTGCAGTTTCCTCCTTCCATGGTGTCGTAGTTCAGTCTTTAAGCAGCCTATCTTTGAGATTTCAAGGGTATACTTTCCTGTCATAGCTAGAAGATACAATCCTGCAGCAGAATTCCTAGTTCTCTGACTCTTACAACCCTCTCCCTTTTTTTGTTTTCTTAGCCTTAGGTATAAGGCTTGCGCTGTAAATATATCTAAGTATATCCTGTTGCCTCTGGACAGCTCACCGTCAGTTGTTTTCAGCATTTGATTAGTTGTAGCTTTCTGTTATAGTTTCTGTCTTCTGGGAAAAGAAACTTATTTGGTGAAGGATGAGAGCTACTCTAACAGTGTAAAGCTGAGCATTTAGAGTACAGTTACCTATGTTTTGTTTGGCTAAATGCATTTACTTTGACTTTTATTTGGTTTCGGCGAAACTGTTCAGATCTTTTAGTTGATGCTAATTAATAGCCAACCCAGACTATATCTTCCTTGCGTTAAACAAACAAACAATAACAAAACCAACCTTAGCCAACTGGTTCAACTCTTTAGCCTCATTAAATGCATACGTTAACTTTTGAGTGTATAGCAATGACTAAATTACAGATATTTTAGATACTACTTCCAAACTTTAAAATATTTAGACATTATTAGAAATGTTATTGAGCACTGCAGTTGTAGAAAAAGTAGTATTGGGAAAGTCATCTATAATTGTCTACTTTTCTGAGTCACTTTTTTTTAAACAATTTTGTGAGGTAAGGCCAGAGAAGAAAAATAACTTTACATTTTTGCTTTTCGAGCATATCATGTTATTGAGATAATTAAATGTCTTATTCAGTTTTGCATCTGTGTTCATAAGGGAAATTGGTCAATAATAATTCTCTTTGTTTGGTCTTTATGTGGTTTGAGTATCAGGGTGACTGTGGTCTTGTGCAATGAATTGGGCAGTGTTGCTTCTGTTTTCATTTTGTGGAATAATTTGAGGAGTATTGTCATTAATACTTCTTAGAAAGTCTGGTACAATTATGTTCCCAAACCATCTGGCCCTGGGGTGTTTTTGATTGGGAGACTTTTAATGCCTCCTTCTGTTTGACTACAAGTTATAGGTCTGTTTACATCATTTATTTGATTTTGATCTAACTTTGGTAATGGGTATGTATTGAGACAATGATCCATTACTTTGATATTTTCCAATTTGGTGGAGTACACTTTTTTTGTTGTGTTGTTTTGATGTTGTTGTTGTTGTTGTTGTTGTTTTTGTTATTGTTGTTTGAGACACTACAAACTCATTAGATGAAAGATCCACCTGCCTCTGTTGCCCGAGTGCTGAGATTAAAGGTGTGCGCCACCACTGACTGCCCAACATGGAGTACTCATTTTTAAAGTATGTTCTTAGGATTCTCTGGATTATTTTGTGTCTGTTGTTAAGTCCCTCTTTTCATTTCTAATTTTGTTAATTTGGATATACTCTCCACCTTTTATTTAATTTGGATAAGACTTTGATTTTTCTCAACCAGCTATGTTTTTCATTGATTCTTTGTATTTTTTAAATATATATTGATTTCACCCCTTAGTTTGACTATTTCTTGCTGACTACTTCTTTCCACTGTGATTTCTTCTTTTCTAGAGCTTTCAGATGTGCTGTTAAGTTACTAGTATGAGAGCTCTGCAATTTTTTTCCCCTCCTCCCTCCTTCCCTTCCCACCTTCCTTCCCTCCCTCCTTCCCTCCTTCCTTCCTTCCTTCAACTTAGTGCTATAAACCTGCCTCTTAGAACTGCCTTCATAGTGTCCCAAAAGCTTGGTTATGTTGTGTATTCATTTTCATTCAATTCTAGAAAGTCTGTAATTTCTTTCTTAATTTCTATATTGACCCACTTTTTATTCAGTAGTGAGTTACTTAGTTTCCATGAGTTTGTAAGCTTTCTGTTGTTTCAGTTGTTGATTTTCAGCTTTAGTCTGTGGTGATCAAATAAGATACAAGGTGTTATTTCAATTTTCTTGTATCTGTTGAGTCTTGTGTGGTAAATTTTGGAGAAAGTTCCATGAGGTGCTGAGAAAGGAAGTATATTCTTTTGTATTTGTGTGAAATGTTCTCTAAATATCTGTTAGGTCCATTTGGTTTATAATGTCAGTTAGCTCCAGCATGTCTATTTATTTTTTGTCTGGATGACCTATTAGTGGGGTATTGAGATACCCTACTATCTGTGTGTAAGGCCAATATGTGATTTAAACTGTAATAATGTTTCTTTTATGAACTTGTTTCCTTGTGTTTGTTGCATAGGTGTTAAGATTTGCAGTGTCCTCTTGGCAGATTTTTCATTTGACGAGTTTGTAGTGTCTTTCCCTGTCTCTTTTGATTAGTTTTGGTTTGAAGTCAATTTTGTCAGTAAAATAGCGACACCAGCTTGCTTCTTAGGTCCGTTTGCTTGGAATATCTTTTGCCAACCTTTTACCCTAGGGTGATGCTGTCATTGATGTTAAGGTGTGTTTCTTGAATGCAGCAGAGGAATGAATGGTGTTTACACATCTCTTTTGTTAGTTTGTGCCCTTTATTTTGGAGAATTGAGAGAATTGATGTTGAGAGAGAGTGAGCAGTGATTGTTGATTCCTGTTTTGTTATTGTTGAGGTGGTAGTGTTTTCATGAGTGTGTGCATTTTCCCTTTTGATTTTGATTTGTCTGGGATGATTCATTCCCTAGTTTTTCTTGGGTGTGGTTAAGCTCTTTAGGTTGTAATTTTCCTTCTAGCACATTGTCGGGCCAGGATTTGTAGATGTTGCTTAAATTTGTTTTTATCATGGAATGTCTTTATTGTCTTCATCTATTATAATTGAAAGTTTTGCTGGATATAGTGGTCAAGTGGCATCTGGTCTTTTAGAGTCTGTAGAACATCTGTCTAGGCCCTTCTGGCTTTTTAAGAGTCTCCATTGAGAAGTCAAGTGTTTATTCTAATAGGTCTGCCTTTATATATTATTTGACCTTTTTTCCTTGCAGCTTTTAATAGTTTTTCTTTGTTCTGTAAGTTTAGTGTTTTCTTTTTGAGGATTTTCTTTTCTGGTCTACTCTATTTGGTATTCTGTATGCTTGTACTTTGATATATATCTCCTTTGGGTTAGGGAAATTTTCTTCTATGATTCTTGAAAATATTTTCTCTGCTTTTCACCTGGGTTTCTTGTCTTTCCTTTATTCCTATTATTCTTCGTCTTGGTCTTTTTTTCATAGTGGCTGATGTACCCTACACATTTTGTGCCTAGATTTCCACTTTCAGTTCTTTAACTGTTTTATTCATTTCCTTCACTGTTTGTTTTCATAGATTTCTTTAAGGGATTTATTCATTTCCTCAAGGACCTCTATCGTATTCATGAAGGCTGTTTTAAGGTCTTTTTCTTGTGTTTCTGCTGTGTTGGAATACTCAATGCCTGCTGTGGTAGGGTTGCTGGAAACATACTGTCCTGGTTTTTTTGATTGTGTTTTTACATTGGTGTCTAGGCTTCTGGGTTTGGGAAGATTGTAATTCTAGGTACTGATATCTGGTCTTGTCTTTGTCAGGTGGGTAGTTTCTGTTGCCCTCTCTGGTTCTTAGGAGAATGTGTTGGCTGTGTGTGTGTTTTCAGGTATTTTTATGGGATGCTGCTAGGTGTGGTCACTGGTAAAATGTGTTTCTAGGTATTGGGAGCTGACACTTAGGAATGGGAATGGACTAGGTTGAGAGGGTCACAGAAAGGAGGAGAGCAGGGTGTTGCATCAGAATCTGCTTTAGTCCCCTGGGAATGAGGGCAGAGGATTAGGAGAGGCCACAGCAAATCTCCTACAGAGTGGGCTGAGAATGGAGGGATGGAGGGAGAGGTGAAGATCTGCAGTTAGCCTAGCTGCTTGGTTGGCTGAAGGGCCTGCAGTTCCTAGGAAATGTCTACTGGAGTTCGGGGCTGGGATAAAGCAATAGGTGTGGCGACAGAACTTTGGAGGAAAGATCTATGTGGTCCACTGGAGATGGGCATGGGCTGGGGTATTTCTCTCCTGATTTGCATTGTTCTTGATGAGAAGTTATTCATTAGCCAACTCCCCACCCCTTGAAAGTCTTCTAATATTTTCTCCGCAATTTTATTCAGAAATATTATGGTAATTTTACACTTACTCTCCTTGGAAGCTTTTGAATTGGCTCTGTGAGTGTATATGTTTTCCATTTCAAAATCAGAAAAATATGTCGTTGTCCTTACTCTTCCTGCAACAATAGTTAAATTAATGTTAGCCTTCTGATAAGGTATCGCAGTTCACTGACTTAATTGATGGTGATTGACAGTGCACACGGAGTTTACTGTCCCTTCAGTTCTTGTGTTTTTCTAGTTCCTTTTCTCACTGGGCTTAATTTTGGATTTTTTTTCTGTCTTCAAGTCATTAAACTTATCTTTTGCTACATATAACCTACAATTGTACAATATGTACATAAAAATACAATTGTATTTTTCTTTACATTTGACTTTTTAGAAGATCATGCTGAACCTTAAAGATGTAAATTTTGATCATGAACTCAGTGATGTTCCATATGATTATATCCTAGCTTTCCACAATGGTATGTTCTTACATAATTGTAGTCAACTATTGATATCAGAAATTGTCATAACTGGTTTACTGACCTAGCTTAGATTATATCAGTTGTATGTACTCACTTTTTGGTGTGTTTTTTTATCATTTTATGATAATCTGTTACCAGGCCATCCAAGCACAGAAATTGTAACCATAAAGAAATTTGTTTGTGCCAACAAACCTTGTTTGATATTTAATTTGGAAAGTCACCTTGACTGATTGAGATGCTTAGAAGGTTGGTAAAGTCTAACTTCCTCCTATCTTTGAGGACCACTGTGAAATCATTTCCTGAGATGGTCAGCTATTGACAGTTCTTCATAATCATCTAATCCACTGGTAGATTCAAAATGAATAGTATGAGGAGGAGGAAACTATTTGAAGGAAGCAGTAGTCATTACTGGGGCCAGTCTTCCAAGTGTGTGTCTTGCTCTGGCCCCTTCTTTGTTCCACTTGTTGGCTCCTAAGAGTTAGATGTGTGCTTTACCATTCCTTCTCAGTCCTGCGGGACTGAGACCTTTGAGACTGAAGTTTCTGTCGGAGACTTTTGTTGCAGTACCAAGCAGACCTTGCATTGACATGTATATTTGAAAGTCTAGAATATATTTAATGAAACTTGCTTTAGTATCTTTTCCTAATAATTTCACCTCTTGTCTAATTGCTGTATTTACTTTGATTTGCTATATTTCAACCTATGAGTTAGTGTTCCTGCTTTTTGGTGTCATATGCTTACTGTTGGTTCTTTTATGTTAGTTCTTTGGGTTGGTTTTTGTATTGTTGGGATCGTTTGACAATTGTGTTACTTAGTCTGGCTAATCTTTTCTGAGCTTGCTTTTAAGCTTTCTTATGTCCCTCCAGTCTTTTTCTAAAGCTTCTTTGATTTGCTAGCTGAGGCTTTCCTTCATTATCTTCTGAAATTTACTTGAAATCCCACATTACAAGGTCCCTCTGCTCTGGGTGTGTGAGCATGAGCTTTGAAGGTTGTTTCCACTACTCCTAAGTTTTCAGAAGACTTTTCTGTAGGACTATAGCGTTGTCACATTCAGATACAAATCATTACTCAGCTTAAGCCTTAATAGGAATTCTCTGTTCAGGCCCTAAGAGTTCTTCATTTCTGCAGCCTTCTGTCTATTTGCCCTGCAAATCTTAGTTACCTTGTTTCCTTTTTCTGACTTGGAACTTGTTTGGACTGTTAAGAACCTTGAACTCTGATTGGCTTCCACTTTGCCTTTCCTATCAGCCTCAAAGCCCTTCCTACAATGATCTGGGAGCACGGTAGAGCTCATTTCATTAGTTCTGTTTTCTTAATACTCTGAAATGACTGGTGCTTACATATCAAAACTACTGTTTTGTATATTTTGTCTGGTGTAAAGTGGATGAATAAAGCTAATCTGATGGGGATGCCTTTCTGTACGCTGTGAATATGTGTTGCTCTGATTGGTTGATAAGTAAAATGCTGATTGGCCAGTAGCCAGGCAGGAAGGATAGGCGGGATAAGCAGACAAGGAGAATTCTGGGAAGAGGAAGGCTGAGTTGGGAGAAGCCAGCCGCCTCTGAAGGAACAACATGCCAGCAGACCAGTAAAGCCACGAACACATGGCAGGACATATAGATTAATAGAAATGGGCTGAGTTTAAGTATAAGAGCTAGTCAGTAATAAGCCTGATCTAATGGCCAAGCAGTTATAATTAATATAAGCCTCTGAGTAATTATTTTATAAGCGGCTGTGGGACCATGGGTCCTAGTGGGACCCGGACAAAACTTTCTCCTACATTACACTTTTACTTAGAATTGGGCATCTTGACGTATTTCAGTCCAACATACACCATGTATGATGGTCAACACTGAATAAAACCACAGCTTCTGCAACTTGATAATTTTTTTAATGTATGTAGTAGGAGCTAGGGGATAGATTTTATTATATCAATTCTTTGTAGAACATTGTTCAATAATGTTAGTTTTTCATTTAAAAATTGTCCTCTTAACAGATTGTGTTTTAGAGGTAATGGAGACATAGTTGTAAACCTTTGTATTTGCCCTTTGTATAATACTGGTTTGGGTTTTTAAATTGTGGAGCTTGGGAAATGGCTCATTGGTTACAAGTGCTTACTGCTCTTTTAGAGGACTTGGGTTTGGTTCCTAGCACCCATGTCACATGGCGCACAACTACCTGTAACTTCAGCTCCATGGGACCCAACACCCTCATCTGGCCTCTTAGGCACTGTTCCCATGAACACAAACCCATACACAGATATATGTATATGCATGTACATAATTTAAAAATTTAAAACTATATGGAAATTTAAAGAGTTTGTGTGTGGTGCTGGTGTATGTGTGTAGTATATTTGGTGTGGGTGTGGAAGGTGTCTTTAGGAGCTGCATGAAGCTTCCCCAATTGGAATTGCTCTCTCAGTGAACCTGGAGCTCATTGATTGGGATATGCTGGTTGCAGGCCGATGAGCTTCAGGGATCTGCCTGCCTGCCCCTCATCCACCCAAGGCTGGTTCTGGGGATAGAACCTGAGGTTCTCATGCTTGCAAGGCAGGCACTTTATCCATTGAACCATCTCCCTAGTCCTCACCTTATTTATGGATTATAGATGAGATGTGTTTAGTATCTTGTCCTAATGTACATTTTATATGATAGTAAATATAAGTTGCTTTAAATTTGAATGCAAAATTATAATGGATAGCAACATTATTAGTTCAGTAGCTATATATACTACTTTCTAAGAGTAAATGATTTGTACTAGTAAAGCTATTTGTCCTGAAAATATATCATATACATTCTTTGTAGAACTACCTTTGAATCTTTGAACTTTGAATTTCATTATAGATTTTTGAAATTTATGGTTATTCTTATCTCGGTTACCGTTTGTTTTTTAAATTTGACATGCAGAGTGTATATTCATTTTGTGCTTATTTACCCAGGTTAAGAAATGAGCATCATTACCCCTCTCCCATGCCAAAAAGTGAATTCTGTTGCAGTGTTGCATGAAATTGGAGGGCTGAAAGACAGGCGTTTGTTCTTTGTCATTGGAGTTGACGTTGATAGAACATTGGATTGGGTTTTTAATCTAACAATTATCTTAAAACAATGATGTGTTTACATCTCACAGTGTGAAAATAAGCTTTGTGAATGACATGAATTAATGTATAAAATCCTTACATCCCTAGCATTGAAGTATAGGCATTGAGGTGGGAGCATCTAGTTAAATGACTCAATCAGAGTTAACTGGATGTTCGTAGAATAAATAACCAGAGACCATTTAGGACCAAAAAAAGGGGGGGGAGGTTGTTTGTTTGTTTTTTTCTTTTCTGTCAACTTTGTTTTCATTCACTTATAAGTGTATTCCTTGTGTATAATATCCGATGCCTGACATAATGGTGGGAGTAGATGTGAGGGGAAATTTTCATATTAGACAATCTCTACTTCAGAGTCTAGTGCTCAGTTGCCTGCCTTGAATACTCAAGAGGAAAGGTGGGGTAGAGTGTAAGATAGCTACTTCTTGATTTGGTTCTCTTTGCATTTGTATGTCACGTTGAATATTTTTGCTAATGTTATATATTTACATGTTAGTAATTTTGATGGCTTTTGGATAATTCCACTCTAGAGGGAGAACTGGTGGGCGGTCCTTCCTGTGACACGACCCTTGAGTGACAGTTCTATTTGATTGCCTCCAGTACTGTGAGGAAAGGACACGACTCTATGGTGAGGACTGATGGACATACATTATCTGAGAAAAGAAACTACCAGGTAAGAAATTTTTCCTTCCCCTTTCTCTGTTTGTCGTGACTACAGTGAACTGTTTTAATGTGATGTTTAATTGGAACTAGCAGATTACAATGGCTACACCTGAAAAGATTGTTTCAAGTTTAAAAATTACATAATGGAATTGACAGTTGAAATAATTGTGAACATTTTTCAAAGTCAAACGTGTTTATAATGTATATTTAGTACCAGAACAAATTTTCTGACATATATGCCAAAATTTAGGATTACTTGATATATAATGTATGATTTTATGGCTCAATTCAAAGGCAGATCATAAAGTATTATTTTTATATATATATAAGTTTGGGATTATATTTTGTATAATAAGAGTGTTAGAGAAACAAAGACAACATTGGATAAGTTATAGAAGAAATATAAATGAAATCTAGGAATGTATGATGATGTCACTACTTTGCTGTCCTTACAACATCAGATTCTTGTTTCCTTCCTTACTTAACACTTCCATTCTTTATATAGTTATGTAGGGATACTCAAAAGATAGTGGAAATATAATATTGCTATTTCTTCTGCACTTTCAAAGAAGGTGAATTTTAAAGATAGTGTTATTGTACTGATTAAAAAAAGTGTTTTAAGTTTTAAATGAAAGTTGTTTGATTTCATTTGATACTGAATCCAGTTTGAAGTGTGCAGTAATGCTAAATACTGAATCAAGTTCCTGTAGAGATGAACTGTTAGCCTCCTGTACAGATCTGTATTCAGCCCTTTGCTCCCTCTCACCTCAGGAGTTTCAGTCCTTTGAGACCATAAGACTCAGTGTGATAAACCATTTTTGACAGCTACTCCTCATGCACTAGTCATTTGTTTAGTGAAAATAAGTCTGTTTCCCTGCTTTGAGGTACGTGAACACTGGAGAAAACTGAAAGTGAGTTTTTATGGAATGTGTCAGCAAAGAGAGCCTTTGATGAAAAGACTTGGTTCTGCTTAGGAGCACTCTCCTCATAAAAAGATGCTTCTGCATCTAACCTAGAGCTTTCACCTAACTTGATAGATGAAGTTTTTGGCCAGATTGTTATTATTTTAATAAGCAGAGTAAGCTGAGACTACTAAGTCAGTTCTCCCTGTAACCTCTCTTTTCTCATTTGTCCTCATAGACCGACCTGGTCAGCCTTTGCTAGTTATTTGTACTTGAAACCACTTCCAACAGCTTGGAAGATTTTGATTAGTCACACTTCTTGGGCTTTTGCATCTTCTATTAGGTCTTGTTAAATTACTTGAAGAATATTGTGATTCTCAGTTATGTAACAATTGAGTGAATGCTTTTGCAAAGTGTGAATATAGAACTTTTGTTTGAGTTACACCTTACAGCTAATTTTCGTCATGAAACATAGTCATGTACAATTCCAGAATTTATACTTATAAAAGGAATAAAGCAGTTATATTTTGCATATGAAAAGAGTTTCTTATTTCTGCTTATACTGCTCTAAAAGTACTTTATTCCACATAATACGCAAATAATACAAGTTTTTAAACTTGCCTGGAAAATGCATTCTTGGTTAGGCTTTTGCCAACTGAATATATTTTCCTGTTACCTTTTATTGCTGTACAGTCCTGTCCAGTGTATATTGAAACGTCTTTGGAAATAGTTGTCTAAGTCTGAATTGTAAAATTATTTTGTTTTGAAGCCCCTCTGAAAAGAACCTGTGCATGGAAGCATGGTTTCATATCTAGCATCAAGATGAATTTATTAAGAGTGATGGGATAATCATGGAATGTTGAATAACCAAAGTAAAAATTGTATTTTTTAGTGCCTCTTAGGAGTTTGTATAGTCTAAGATTAAACCAAATTGGAGTTCATAAATTTTTACTTTATAGGAATTTTGTTGTTTTCATTGTTAAAGTATACTTATTGTGTCTATATAACTTTTCATTTATTTGAGAGCTTTTGGTTTTGGAATTTGATTCTTTAAGCATCCTGATAATAGCCTAATATTTGAGATTAACAAGAAGAGTATTTCTCTAATTCTCATTTCCATATAGACGTTATAATGACTTTCAGTAACACGAGTTAAAGTACTGATGTTTATAGTAGGATCTCTCTACTTTGTGTGTTTTGTCAGTAAGTCCAGTTAAGTATTTGAACATAATAGATGAAGGTTTTTGCATAAATAAATTAGTTTAGGAAAGCAATTTATTCATAGTTCATTCATTTGAAAAGGCTTGTCAAGCTTTTTATAAGTGGACATTATGTCAGTTTTTAAAACTTTTTTTCTAGTTTTACCTTCTGTATTTTACACTAATTTTACCATAGCTATGAGTATGCATAAATCTAAGTAATCTTAATTACCTCTTTGACTCATCAGTGGCTTTCTCTCATAGTCCAGCTCTAAACAGGACACCTAGTTGCCTTTTCCTCGTTCTGTTCCTCCACGTGATTTTAGTCCCTCAGTCCTCTTCTCCACCTGCCTTGCTGGGTTTGTCTAGTTAGTAATTAAAAGCTGCTCTAACTCTCCTTGTACTTTGTGCCCCAGGCTTTAATTATCTGGATCTCTCATGGATTGGTGGCCTTTATTCATGACTCAAGAATTTGCTTTCCATTTTTCTAGAAGCTGTCCTGTAATGGGCTCATGTCCTGTAATGTTTTTCTGTTGCCCTCAAATCTTACATGCTTGTGGATTAGTGTTCACCTTAGCCCAGAACAGCCATCTGTTGTCCTCCAATTTCCTGTGTACATTTACTGTTCAGTTCTGTAGACAGTAGCCACAAATGGCTACTGAAATTCATTTCAGTTAAATGGTACTAACATTGTAGTTTACCAGCCGTGCAAGCCACATTTTAAACTCTCCTAAGTGTATACATCTGCTAGTGGCTACTGTATCAAATGCTGCACATTAGATTGTTTCTATCATTGCACAAAACTGCAAGACAGTGCTTCTGTATATAATTGCTTGTTGAAAACTGGAACCATATTTATTTATTTTGGTACTGTCAGTACCTAGCATGGAACCTGCTATATAGAGATGTTCAGTGCATATTGTTTGAGTAAAGTTACAGTGAAAAACTGAAAGGAAGAAACAGGGAAATATGCTAGATATCAACTAGTGGTATTTCCAAGAGTTTTACTATGAATGGTAACTTCTTTCATTTATCTTTTAACAATAAAAATAATTTGTTCCACATAACAATGTTGAAGAAAAACACAAAGTCCAATGTGAAAGTTCACCTTCATAACTTTTTTCTTAATTGTTTGTTATGTGGTCTTTCCTCGTGAGCAAGGTACAAATGTAAAGATTTGTTCCTCTTTGGTTTTTTTGGTTTTTTTTTCCCCCAATAGCAAATGTGTATTTTCAGCTTGCTTATTCTACTTATGGAGATATTGCCATATCTCATTTCTTGTTTTTTTTTTTTCAGAAGTAATCATTAATTAGAGTTTAGTGTTTCATTCTTTTTATATGTATGTTTTATTATGTATGTAGTTTTCATATGTTTTGACAAATTATGCCTTAAATTCCATTGTTTTATATAGGAAAAACGAACTTTTAGCCTACCTAAACCCCAGATACTTTCTGAGATAGTTAAATACTCAGCACTTAACAGTGTAATAGAAAGTACAAATTAACCTAATTATTAAACACATAAAAGGTTAGGTAGATGTGCTTCTATTTGGTAAGTTTTAGATATTGCTATATACAGATTAACATTTTATTCTGCAACAAAATTTAAGTATAAATAAGCAATGAAAGTACTCCTTTTCCTCTTTTTTCCCCCCTCTTTTGGAATTTCAAGACAGGGTTTCTCTGTGTAGCCCTAGCTGTCCTGAAACTTGCCCTGTCCTCCAGCTCACAGAGATCCACCTCCCTCTGCCTCTCAAGTGCTGGGGATTAAAGGTGTGCACCACCATGCCCAGTGGAAGTACCCCTTTTCATTTTTATAAGTTAGCATTGAAAAATTTTCTGCAGTCCAAATGCATCTACAGTTAGTTGATGATGTCTTGGAGTCATAATTGTGCTAATTAGCTTGTACCTGGTAGCTTCTAATGTGGTTTAGAAACATTAACGTCTGTGCATCTTCAAGTATGTAAAATATGAAAGATAGACAATGAATATGAGAGAACACTTAGAATAAAATCTGTGGGAATTGTTTTTAAATGAGTACTTAATAGTTGAAATTTGTCAGATGTAGTGCCTACAATAATGATGGAATAATAATAATAAAACGTAAAGGTTTTAGTCCTTGTTGCTATTTGGTATAGAATGAAGGTAAGCAACAGTAAGCAAATGAAAAAATTAATTAAAAAAAGAAAGACTAAATTTAGTGAACTGGGTCACAGTATTCTCTTTGCTCTTAAAAATCTTTCCATCAAAGGGCAGAGATAAAAAGCAATAAAGTGGGCTAAAACTTGGTTCTTTCGCATAGTACAGCTGCTAACTGAGGTGATGTACAATGATAGTGATGCTAATAATAGTAGTGTAATCCTTCTGTTTGTGCCTCACTCTCAGTTTCAGCAGAATAATAGTAATAATAATGGTAGTATAGTGCTTCTGTTTGTGCCGCACTCACAGTTTTAGCAGAGTAATAGTAATAATAATAGTAGTGCGATCCTACTGTTTGTGCCGCACTCACAGTTTCAGCAGTAGAGGTTACTTGGAATTTATAACCTAAAATTTTTAAGTAAAGCTTAGTATTTTATTTGGCCCTCTGTCTCCTCTTTTCCATCTTTCCTTGGCCAACTAACATCAAGTTAAATGAATTCCCAAGTTCCTCCCAGGTTAGTTCACTGTTATGTTATGCTAGCTTTCCTTTGTGTCACATACAAACATATTTTTCTTCTGAAAGCATAAAATGACATCATGATTGTTTTCTTTAATTATTCCTATTATGTTTATTCCTGTGTGCTTGTTTCATGTGCACACACAGCACACGTGATGGAGGTCAGAGGACAACTTGCTGGGGTTGGTTCTCTCCTCCTGTTATGTGGGTCCTGGTTATTGAACTCAGGCTCTGTGGCAAGTGTCTTTTCCTACTGAGCCGTCTCAACTGCCCCATGAAATTTGTTTTTAGAGAACTTGTTTACTTGTAATAAAAGTCATGGTTTATGCACACCCTTAGTGTCTTGGGGTATTGTGTGTGTTTGTTTTATAATAGTTGCCTTAGGACCAAAAAATTCTAAGTAAATCTGTTAGCCAAATGTCTTACAGTGGTAGTTTAAGTGTAGTTAGAAAACAATATACTATCTTGTTTTCCAAAGATTTAAAAGTATCTGGTGGCACATCTTGTATTCATTTTGTGACTATGGCCTCCTTTTGGGAATTTAGGCCCTCGGCTTTACATGAAAAATACTGTTTGCTTCAGAAAAAAGCAACTGATTTGCCTCAATGGAATGTTTTCATTATTAATTTGAAATTACTCATAAAAATATTTCTGTTGAGTCAGATAAAATATAAAGCATGCAAAGTTGTCTTTGATGATGTTGGTATCAACGATGGCAGCTTCATTTGTTTTTGGATTTTTCTGAACTCCCATATTAAAATAAAACAGCTATATAGCCAAACCAAAACCCAATAACATGTTTGTAATAAAATTGGGGAGATGGTGTCTTTGAGAGCCCCAGAATGAAAGTAGATGAAAGCAAAAATCCTCCGTTTACTATTTTCGTAGTTAAAAAGTAGACATAGAAGCAGTTCAGTGTTGATCAGTCAGTCGTGGAATAGAAACACTTAGAGTATTCAGCAGATGTTCTCTGGTTAGTATGATTAGCTAGTTTGAAATCAGAGTAGAGCTTTTGCCAAGTTCATTAGATGACTCTGAGAGACCCCATTAACTCCTGTGAGAGGAATCTACAAGTGCTCCCTACCTCTAAAGAATGCAATCCAAGTGGTGCAGTCTGTGGCAGCAGACACTGGAAAGAGAGGGTCCAAATGAAAATGGGAGAGAACAGAGCCAAGGATACCCCAGAGAACAAACTATGGGTTTTCAAACATTGAATGAAAATACTAAAAGAGGGGACTGTATGA
>LZPO01045933.1:9038-19664 GCA_001675575.1 Neotoma lepida | reverse complement strand
AAAAAAAAAAAGAGGGGGGATTGTTTTTTCCTCAGAGGCCATCATAGAGGGGAAGGCATGGAGCAGGAGTGGGAGTGGATCCCCATCAAGGTTCTGCCAGGAACAAGGCCCTGGTACCCCCGCTGCTACCTGGAAGGTCTTAGAGCAGGAGGCAGCTGGTCACCTTGCACCTGCTGTAAGGAAGCAGAGAGCGATGGATGCTGGTACCCAGCTTGCTTTCTCCTTCTTACTCAGCTTGAGACTTGCTAGGTCAATCCTTTGCAAGCACAGCCAGAGGTGTTTGCACGGTGATTCTGATCCTGCCAGGTTGAGGATGCTCAAGCTTTCTTGGCTGATCTTATTTTTCTTCAGGGATGTCTGGGTTTGATTTACCCATCCTGAATCTTTGTTCTAGCAGATCTGAAAGACTTTTCTTTATAAATGTCTATCTCAGAGAACACAATTATTTATGTGTTTTGGAAGGCATGTTATCTCTCTCACTCTCCATCTTCCCCCTTTTCTTGTGTCTTCTTGATATATTAATTAAGTGGTTGAAATTGTAGTCATCACTCCTCAAATGCCTCACTACACCAAATTAAGAAAATAGATCTTTGGCCATCAGGTAGCAGTCAGTGCAGTGTGGAGAGCTGGGCAACAGCCATCTTTCATGTGTTGTTGTTGAGTAAATGGCCATTGTTTCCATTGACTGATTGGACTAATAGGACTTTACAGTGAGATAAAGTGGACTTCACCTCCAAGGGAACATCTGGAAATTTCAGGAGACATTTTTAGTTGTCATTGACTTAATAGGAGCCACTCAATATTCTACACCACACAAGACAGCTCTCCTAACAGAATTATCTGTCTCCAAATATCAATAGTGTTGTGGCTGGGATTTAAATCCTGTAGTAGAGAAATAAGTAAGAACTTCATGGTCCAAATTTGTGTAGTTTGTTTTTTTCCCTCCCTAGTTTCACTAGTACCAATCTCTCTTCACTTCTGTGGACAGTGCACCATCCACAGAGGTCTNGCCTTCTGGAATGTTGCTTTGACACATGTTCTTTCAGAATTGAGTTGGCAAAATGATCCATGTTTTANGGACTTACTCACTCTAAAACTCCATCTGTACCTAACAGTTATAAATCTATGTGTTTGATAATGTTACAGGGTACAGGCTACAGCTTGAATGGCAGCATCCTCTCCAAAATCTATGCTGAACATTAATCCCCATTGTACCAGGATTAAAGGATGCTGGCTTTGAGAGGTGATCAGGTTATGAGGGCTCTGCCTCACTGAATGAGACTAGGACATTTACAAAAGGGATGCAAGTTGAAGGAAATGTCATATGAGGACATATAAACAAGGTGCCATCTTGGAAATAGGGAGCTGCACTTGCCAGACGCTAAGGCGAGTGTCTTGGTAGTGGAATTCTCAACATCCTGCACTGAAAGAAATGAAATTTCACTGCTTGTTATTATATCAGCACGAATGCAGCATGATGGGACTGTATTTCAACATGACAGATTAAGTCATCAATTAAAGTTGACATTGAGTCCATGCCATTATAGGCATGTTGTAGATGTAATGAAGTAACAAGCCCACATGTAGATACTCCAGAAAGCCTGAAGAGTTACAATTCTACCACCCAGAGAACCTCCAACANTGCTGAAATGACCACAGAATGTGGGGAGAATAGGAGAGATGAGGAAACTTTGCTGGAATGTGACTGTTAGTCATACTCAAATTTCAGACTCTGTACGATGTCAGCAAATGGACTAACAGAAAATTAAAATCAGACTAGTATTTTGGTAGACTTGTACATAAAATGATCCTAATTGGTCGTCTTAGTTTTCATTGTTGTCTGGCCTAGTTCAACCTGTTGTTCTGTCTTGGAATCACAATTTATATAGCATGTAGGCAGTTTAATGGATATTTCTAAAAGTAAATTTTGTGAAAGCAGTCATTTCCTAACAGCTTTGACACACTGTCCTCACCCCCTGTTGAAAAGAACAGAGTAAACCCTTCATGTCACTCCAAACTGCTGAGCCATGTCTCCAGCCACCACATAAAATTTTTTCTTTAATGAAACTTTAAATATGAGAACCATGTGACTCTAGCACACTGGCTGTACAGTGTCACCTATCTTTTGGTAGTGAAGCAAGAACAGATAGTCTGCCTATGAGTTTGGGCATGTGCACATTTGTGTTTCCTGCCACATGAGTGATTGCATTTTCTTCCCTTGATTCCAAACTCATTAACTCTGATTTGCTCATTCATCTCAAATTGCTACATTTATTATAATGGCTTCACCCAGCTGAGGTATTCTTCTCGTGGGAAAACAGTCTTTGGTCTTTGTTACTGCTGTGGCAAAGGAGACGATNCAGGCAGGAAAATTCCATTTCTGAATTGGTGCCTATCAAAAGACGGTTGAGCAGAGTAAACAAGGTTGATTGGGGCAACAGCAGCCATGCACTCAAACTGTTTATTTAGACAGGATCAGATCAGATTCGTTGTGTATATGGGATGGTTAGACAAGCGTTGCTTTTCCAAAGTCTCTATTTAGCAACAAAAGAATTAGCCAGACAGGGTGCAGAATATTTCTCTCCACCAGTCTTATCACTATGCGTTAGCAGCACCACAGCTGAGTGCCGGCGAGTTCCACTTTCTGCCACAGCAGAATTAATTTTTTTAATATTCAAATTTGATTTTTTATTACACAGAGTCAGGCTTCACAGTGCAGACCTTACCTTCTTCAATACACTCATATCAGTTGATTTCAAATAGCTTGGATACCTGTAGCTTCGGAGAGACTGTTTCAAGTTTAATATCCTGGAGAAATTAGCTGAATGAAAAGACCAGACAGTCATTTCTCCCGAAAAGTGTTGCATTTTGATCTGACCTTTAATTTATAGATATTTACAGCCGTGTTTCATCAGACAGATGATAAATACAAAGATGGGAACTTTCTCCTTTGCTCCCTTTCTTGCTCTGCATTTGGAATATAGATATCTGCACAGATAACAGCTTTGTCGTGAAGGCTTTGAAAGGCAAGGTGAAAATTACACTATTTTAAAAGCGCTTCAATCATAGGAGACCTGTAGATGATAAACGAATTGTTTTGGGGGGTATAAGAATTGCACCAAACCCTATTTGCATGCGTTGCTTTTTATCTTCAAAGTAGTGATGCTATCAGCTGTCAATCAATGAGTCTTTGCAGAATGCTTAATCTCTGTTAAAAAAAAAAACTCACAAAGTACTGGGGAAAATAAAACCACATGGCATATATTTACAGGGTTGATAAATTTTGGTAAAGAAGGAGTAAAACACAGCAAAAAATCAATAAAATAGGCTTCATGGGTCAGGTATGATCCATACAGCTCATCACCATGATTGCTATCACTCATGAGGGTCCTAAAATACTACAGTCTGTGGAGATAGTAAGACAACTGGGCAACTATATCAATAAGTTGGTGTTGAACTAGTAGCAATGGGATGAAGTAGACACCTATACAAGACGCCATGTGATTCGAATATAAAATATTCCTCCAAAAAGTTCAAGTGTTGAATTGANNACTTGGCTGTCAGACGGCTGATTCTGTCATTAATAGGCAATTGGCTCATAAGGGATCTCACCTAGTCAAAGTACTGAACCACCAATAATGGAGAATCCTCTCTCCATCTCTCTAGTTTGGAAGGCAGACTGGACATCTCTCATCTCATCTCTCTCCTTAGCTGACTGAGAAGTGCCAGGGGACTTCAGTCTGTGGGAATATAATAAGAGGACTGAGGCTGGCATCTGTGTTAGACTCTTAATTGCTGGGCAGAAACACATGGATGCCACTGAAATGAATCCTTAAGAAAGGATATCTCAGCTAATGATCTCAGAGTGCATAGTTTGGCTGGACCCATTGCTTTGGGTCTGTGATGAGCCAGAACATGGTGGTGGGACTGTCGGAGCTGCTCTGTGAGGGGAGAGGGGTTTAGTCATGGATGAGGTACAGTACCCTAAGCCATGTCCCCATCTCCAACAATCTGCTTCCTCCAACCAGACACCATTTCGGGAAGTTTCCATCATGTCCCATTGCCATCAGATGATGGATCCATTGATGGAAGTGGGAACTTCCAGCCACTGATGCCATGTACACATCTCTCTGGACTGTCACTAACATCAGTCCCTGAATTAAGACACATCATATATGTGTCACTACACAGGTCAGAAACCAGGGGTCTTTGTCTTGTTTTGACTTTTGTTTCCAATGAACCATTATATGTTTATTCTCTTCATAGAGAAGATTGTCAAATGATTTGGGAAGACCTGAGTTGTCTCAAAAGAACTTGTGCCTTTCAGTTTGTACCTGTCAGTCATCTCTGTAGCTCTTATGCTTGCATGCCCCCTCATTTGCTCATTCACCCTGCCTCACCTTCTTTTTATATCTTTTTATTTTCTCTGTGTCATTCTCCATCTCTCTTGGATGTTCCTTCCTTCCCCTCTGGTTTTCTCCTCCATCGAGTTCTTCTTTCTGTTTCTCCCTTTGTCCTGTGTGTGCTGTTTACTGTGCACTGGTTTCATCATTCTCTCTCTCTTACTGTGTCTCTCTCTCTGTCTCTGTCTCCCCCCAACTTTAGGAAGCTAGAATAATGTCCTTTGTGGTACCATTAAACAATATAGAAAGAAGCAAAGGACTTAGGTCAGGTTTATGAGCATTGGTTCACCATCTCCTGAGAATCATTGACAGGTCTTTACTGTGCTACTGTCTCACAGTGGCTTGGGGTAAGCATCTTTTCATCTCCAACATCATAGAGGGGAATAGGGAACAATTAAGCAAATGGACCACATTGTGTACATCACATAGGAAACAGCTGGAGGTTAAAATGTCCGCTACTTTCTACACAAAATAAATAATTAATGAAATAAAATATAAATCTCCAAATCTTACCAAGCTACCATGCTCCTGTGTTTTGTAAAAATATCATCTACTATTGTTTGTGGCTAGTATCCCCTCCAAAATTTATGTAGAAGCCTAATCCCAAGTCTCAGTTAAACTTTGGGCAACCGGGAAACAAAAGTTGTACAGTCCTACTTTAAACTTTCAGTTCAAATATCCTGAGCAACTATAAACTTTTGCAATTCATTAGGCACAAACAATCTGGAAAGACACGCTAGTTTTACATAATTCATTGAATTACATATGCAAGATTTTCATTTGTGTATGTCATGATACAAATCTTTTTTCCCAGAGAAACAAATTAAAAAAGAACCACCATTTGCATGATATCAAATTTTTGATTTTTAATCTATTGTTATCCAAGAGTTAGTATTTCTATTTCCTGTATTTAATTCAGATAGAGTGTCAGCTACAAAGCATCACCAAAGATTACAAAAAGTTCCCGCAAATATATCAGATCAATTATGAGAACAATAGTCTGAATAGATGTCATTTGAATTGTATGACTATTCATTGAAGGGCATTGTGGGTAAGTATTTGCGACAAGGTTGGAAATGAATTGGAGCTGCTAAAGACTGACAGGGCTTGAAAACAAGCCCTCATAGGGTTTGATGCCTGGAGAACTTTGACTCTTTGCTTGTGTGCTCAGCCATCTTTGGAAGGAGTCAGCCACAGAAACCATCTCATCACCACAGCCCATCCAGTAGACCCAGGAGATCAGACTTTCACCCTAGACCCAAAGCTAACTCTACATATAACTTGACAAGTCTTTAAATGAAAGATCAAGATTTTCAGATTGACTTAGGGCATGTTTTTCAGACCAGGACATCAATAAACAGTCTTTAATGAACAATTATACCTATGGACACAAATCTTTCAAAATAAAATCACAGTAAAAAATTTCAAGTTCTCTTAGACATCACCTGAAGTCCAAGTTTTGAGCGGTTTTTCATAGGTATATCTCTTCTAGCTAGAGTGAATTTTGAGTGAGTGTTTTCTCCTTTCCACCCTACCAGCTTCCTTCCCACTTCTTTTTTTCCTCATGATCTGTTGCCTTCCATCCACAAAAGTGCACTGAACCCCAAGTATCACCAAAGGGTTGAGGATGGGATAAGCATCCTTCCATGCAAGGATCAAAGTTACTGAAATGAAACAGCCTGGTGCAAAGAGCCAGGGCTGGCAAGATGCAGAGAAACTGGAGAGAGAGGGAGAGAGAGTCAGACAAGGCAAAATCACATGATCACTGGGAGAGACCTTCACTCAGAGCTCTCTTTTAAGATGATACGTGCTCACAAATCTCTCTCTTAAGCCTTGTTGAGTTATGTTGATGTCAGTGGCAGTGGAGTTTAATAAACTAATAAAGCATTCAGCTTCTATCAGAAATTTCAATGTAATTATTTCATTCAATTCTTCAATAAATATATCCTATGTATTCAATTTATTTGGCAAAGTAACAACATTAATAAGATATGTCCTTTGCAGGGGACACTGACAAACAGATTCCTACACTAGGAAAATTCCTGATACATACTCCTAATCCACCACACGAAATTCCCAGCCCCAGCCATTCAGCCTACAGACTCCTCAACCCACCATGCTCCCTTCCAGATCTGCCACTCATTTTCCACTCCTCTACCTGCCTTTGAGCTTCTATAAAACGCATACAATAGTTGTCAACTCATTTCTTGGACCTAGCTCTGAAAAAAAGAATAGCTTTGGTTTGTTCTCACTGGAGAGGCCTTCACTTGGCTTCACAAAGTAAAAAAAAAATAGGAAATACTGATAATCCTAACCTGCCAGATGACCTTCATGCTGAAATGATGACCTTCACAGTAAAATATGCCCCATCAACATCAGGACAACTCAGTTCCTTAAATTCAGATTTTGTTGTCGTTCATTTCAGAGCTTAATCATACAGGATCTATTACGAGGATTCATTTTCTGTATTCGAGCATATCTACATCTCAAGCAGGTCTTTCAAGTTTCTCTCCTCATTTAACAGTCCTTTGAACAATTTCTATTCCATTAAAAGCAAACTTTCAAAAACAGGTAAAATCATGCTTCTCGTCCAGATATAAAATTAACCCATGTTAAGGATTGTATTTAATATTCACTGATTAAATTAGGGAGCCATACAAATATTACAACCTGGTGCAGTGGAAAAGTCAAAGAAGCACAGATATCTAAGTAGAGTAAAATATTGAATATGCAAATGGAGAGCAAGACTGGCTTTTGTTGGAGAAAGGGAAACAGAGTTTATCTGCATATGTAGATATAAAAGTCATTGTGCATTTCTCACAGTTGTCCATGATTTACAGAATTGTAGAATAGCCACCATAAAATCAAAATCAGATAATCAAAAAAATTTAAAAAAAAAAAAACCAGAGGACTCTGGGTACCATGGTTTTTCATGAAGCACAAATGTTTCCCAAAGAACTTACATAGCTTTGTGTTCTTTTACATAATTGATGGCCTGTTAAGGACACAAAAGAATGCTCTAGGGAGACTCAGGAAAACCAACTTCACCATGTTCACACATGCTAGAGACAGAACCATGCAGGGCTGATGAAAGAGAGACAAGAGACATGACAGGGAGACCATTTGTGGGGGGTGTTCTCTATGGCATAGCCCAGCAGAGATGGGACAGACTGGTGGAACTGGCTGCATGAATAACCCTGGTATTCTCTGGAATTCCAAACTGGTCCCTGACTATTGGTATTGATGCTAGAATGATGGTTAAATGTAGTTGCTTCATGGTGTACACAGATCCAGTACAGGAGATCCACCTCTGGATTGGTTAGAAGTATCAAAGACATACTCCTGACTGAATCCTTGCCATCTCTAAAAATTAGAAAGACTCAGAAGGGACAGTCTATCCCAGTCAGAACAATTTTCAAGATGTCACAATATTGTGATGTATGGAAAAAGCAATATGAATATATATTGAATATATATATATATACAATGTGATGATTGATGCTGATTTTAATGGAAATATTAACATTCACCATTGATCAAGTATCTTTCAAACTTCGTGCTAAGAATTTACAAAACAACATCTTTTTGTATGTTTGAGACAAGGTCCTATACAGATAGCCCAGGCTGTCCTTAAACACCCTAATAGCTGAGGATGACCTTGAGCTTCTGATCCTCCTGCCTCTATCTTCTGTGTGATGAGATTACTAGGTGCATCACAAAACCCAGTTCATGTGATGCTGGGGATAACCTTGTGCATTCTAGGAGAGCACTCTACCCATTGAGCTACATCCCCAGCCCTAAAAGCATCATCCTTTTGACTACACAGATGCAGAGCAAAACAGAATCATCCCCCCTGCTTCACAGGGGAGGGAACAAAGGCTTGGAAAGCTCTAAGTTGTTGTAATTAGCAAAGTGTCGAAGTCTCAGAGATAAAGTCAGAACCCCACAGTCCTCAGCCAAAACTGTAACAGAGGGCATTTATTAAGCTCCCATTGTGCTCAAAAAATTATGCAATTTGGCCACTTGCAGTTTATTTTCTTATAGCGGTTTGCTTCACACACACACACACACATATATATATCAACTATATATCAACTTCAGGTGCCCCTGGAAGTACATCTCTTTGAGAGTTTTCTAAAAAAAACTATCCAAATATGTGCATGTTCTATATGCTTCAAACAACATATAATTTGAAACGAGACATTTTTAGAAAAGAATTAATATCAACTGACTAGATAGTGACTTCCAAAGACCAAAACCTAGGTCCATCCTCCAACCCCAGAAGTATAGCCCTAGGTGACAGTGTAAAAAGAACATTATCCAAGGAGCTGGGGAGAAGGCACCATCCATAAAGTCACTGTTGAGCGAACATGAGGACCTGATCTTGGAGCCCAGAACCATTAGAGAAGACCAGGTATGGTGGTACACACATGTATGGTGCTACTACATGTCTACCACTACACAAATGCAAAACATACCACACACATAATAACAACAACAATACACACACACACAGAGAGAGAGAGAGAGAGAGAGAGAGAGAGAGAGAGAGAGAGAGAGAGAGAGAGAGAGAGACTGACTCCAGGCAACAACCACTTCCATTGTGCCTTCTCCCACTGTCCTACATCAACAGAATCAGTGAATTTGTGGTTTTCCCCATAGCAAGTTGCAATTGCAGCTGGCTTCCACTTGGCTGTGACTTGGAGAAAACCTTTGGGAGAAACATACATCCCTTTCTCTAAACAGACATTGAGAAGTGGCTTAGCAAATGAAGGAATAGACTTAACGGATTAAGCGTCTTGCTTAAGGAGACTTAAATCTGATTTAATTATAGTGCAAGTCCCTGAAGTCACTAGTTCAAATCCTGACTATAGCTTTTGACTCCTCATTTAAAAATGCCAGCAAATTTGCTTTATTCCATATAATAAAAGAAAACTTCTGTATATTTTCATGTCCCGTTGTGATAGGCTGAAGATGAATTTTCTAACAATAAGCCATTACCCACAGGAGAGTTGTATTTTAGCTGTGGGGCCTAAAGAGACAAGTTCAATAGCACTGGACTTAGAACTCTGTGTTCCCTGTCTCAGTACTTCCACCCCCATGAGTCTGTGCCCAAATGTCATCTTCACCAGNAAGCATTTAAGTCCCCAGCACCTTCATTTCCCTATCTTTCAGTTCCTCCTCTGCTGCATCTCCACCGTGTCTACCACCATCCATCATGCTACATATCTTATGTGTTTAACCTCCATCTCCTAGGAGTCATAAAAACATGATTGGAGTTGGGAGCTCATAGGTACAACCTTGCTAAAAGCCAGAGTCCAGCAAAGACATGCCCACCACAAGCTCTTGCTGAATGAATAAATGAATTTTGATCAATGGTTCTACCTAGGGATTAGTCACTCAAGCCCAAAATTCAGAGTAAATACTTATGGTCCATCCTGTACCCTCTATACCATAGTCAGTACATCAACAAATGANACTGAATTACACCATACATCCTATCTCATTAAAATAAATATTCATTGTACCCACCAACACNGTCCAAACCAATCTAGACTTCTGTAATAGCCTCCCACAAACCATACTTGCCCACCACACAAAGCCATATTGATATTAATTATTAATTTTTCATAGACAGGTCCTTGTATTATCCCTGTGTTAATGCCTCTAACGGCTTTAAAACAGGGTGTGAACTCCCTGCTAAGGCATGTAACAGTCCACATGACCCAGGCCCCCCGCTTTCCTCTCACACTGACCCTCCCTCAGTTCTCCCAGCATGCAAAATCCACTCTGGGGACTGGAAAGATGGATCAACAGTTAAGAGCACTTGCGGATCTTGCAGAAGACTAGAGAGCAGTCCCCAGCACCCACATGGCAACTCACAATCATTTATAGCTCCTGTTTCAGGGTACCTCCTCTGGCCTCTGCAGGCACTGCACACTTAACGACACACATAAACTCACGCAGGCACCCACATACATGTAAAACAAAGAAATCTTTCAAGTCTGATCTACCTCTGGTATATACAGGGTTATTTTCTTAATTTCTTTCTCCCCAGTTCTGATTCTCCTAAACAAGATTGAGCAGCTAACTCCTCAGAGCAAGACCTTCATTTCCCAAATTCCTGATAAAGAAAATGCCCAAGCCACCTCATCAGAGGCCCCTCTTTCTCTTTGTCTCTGCTTCTCTGTCTCTCTCTTTCTGTCTCTCTCTTTCTGTCTCT